>VICI01000003.1:0-135514 GCA_019593645.1 Akabosia matsudoensis | reverse complement strand
GCTAAGGAAGAAGTTGTAAAGCTGAAGAGAAAGTAGGTCAGTTCCCTTTGCGTCATAGTTAAGAATGTGAATATTAAAAAAAGTTATGCGGTTGCAGATGCCCAAACCGCAATTGTAATTGTATAATCGACAATGCTTATGCTGCTGCTGTGTTTGGTTATGAATACACACTTTGCTGTTTTTGCGCACACGGGTAGTGATTGCTTTTAGGCTGTAAACGCCATTGATTTCTTACTTTTCGTGATATGCTGTTCGACGCCAATCATCAATTTTTTCCCTGAGAATGAATGTTAACTTGTTACGAAATTGGATTATAAGGGTTTTGCCAAAATAACAGGGCAGGTGAGACCCATAAAAAAATTGTCGTAGTATTGATTCGTAAATATGATAACGCTCTAAACACTGAAGCCTCTTTGTTTATCAACATCATTTTTATGACTTGAAGTTGAAGGTGCAATTTTATTGCATATTTGCGCGAAAAGTGCATCCCTCTCCATGCTGGCATCAACCATGAGTATCCATCTTCTACAATGTACAAAGACGATTGCAGGGATCCTAAAATAATATTTATGGACGTGCATTCTTGCCAACTTATGTTGACATTTCGATTGTGAATTTACCTTGAAATATGTCAAACCAAATTGCAGCTCTTTTCATTGAACTTCGTATGAATGTTAACTACTATAAAAAATGAGACGTACGAAAGGATATCTTTTAGGGTTTCATAACTGCGTAGATTAAAAAAAAACTATTTATGGCCGTCGGTAAGTTGTTGGTAATATTGCTATTTGACGCTAAATATATTACTTTACCGTTACAAACCTGAACAACCTTAGGCAAATTGTTATCATGGCATGCTTAGTTACTAACTTTATCTCTCCTCATGTCTTACTAGTTTCATGTTGCTTCCAAACTCTATTCATCGAGAACTGATCGCAACAGAAATATTATACCAATGTTTTGTGTCAAATGACAAATTGATTGCTATACAGCATTACAAACGGCGTCCTATAAATAGCGACATCTACTTATGAAATAGCGTCGATTGCATTCTCACAATGACTGACTGTCGTTGCGAATGTTGATTTATTGGTTGCTGCTGGAGCAGTTTAATTAAAAGAGGTATGTACTTTAAATGGACACAAGGCGATACTATGTATTTCATGAACGAGACTTGATCTTGTGCAACAGTAAAATCGCGTTCACCAGCGAAGCGAAGAATCAGTTTTAGTCATGGATAAAAATTAAGATTTCCGTGTATGATTATTCGGTAGCAAATAATACGAACGAATAAAGAGATAAGTAGCGTTACGCTTGTTGAAATTATTTATTTTGCTTTACAATAACAAAGTAAATGACATGTCAGTAGTTACAAACTCACTAAATCTTGATAATAAACTATGACTATACAGTTCTATTTCTATTTATCTATTATTTTCATGGCTTAAGTTGTTTTCACAGGAATCTTCACCAGATTTACCATAAAGCTTGAGAGAAAAAATTGTATTTTTTAAATAAATTTCCTACTATTTATCTCCTAAAACTCCATCATAAATTTCCAAGTTGCGTATTACTAAAGACAATGACCAAATCATAATGATACGTGTAAGTGTAACCTACATTGATACGGTCGCTCTCTTCCTGGACAGAAAAACGAAGCGACTCGGCTACTTTGAAAAAAAAAACGAAAACTGATATACAAAGATGGAAAACTTCGACACAAACTAGAAACTCTTAATTATATTAAATTCTATAAAAATGATACACTGAAGGACTAAATTTATATATCAAAAGTAATTGAATTGGCATTGGTAACCAAACTTGTGGTTGGAGGAGGTTATTGCTGAGGAACTTTGGGCTGTACTGAGTCGACCTGTAACTGTGGATTTATCAGCGTTAGTTGTTAATTGAATCTAGTGTATGGAAAGGTGGTGAAACAGCAATTGTGCGGGATCCTGTGCGCAAAAGCCACTCGAGCTGAGGCTTCCTCCCGGTATGTTTTCATCTTTTGCGTCAATCGGGCCTACAAAAAACAACTCACTTTGAAAAATCTTTCGAAAACAATTTAACAATATAAATGTGTGACTGTACCGCGGTTAACTTCGCCCAGTTATCTTCATCGTCATCAGGATCCTGTGAGTAAATTGCAAAATAGAAATTAGGGACTTAAAAATAATAAAAAAGGAGAAATTTGAAGTGTACTTACGTCTTGATTTCCTCCTTTCACCTCCTCTTGTTTCGCCTTCCATTCTCCTATAAACTGGCGATGTTGGTTGGTTTGATAGAATACGTAAAACCACTGAGTGAATTCCCATGCTGCTTTGGTAGTCGTCACGATCTCTTGTATGGGGACGTCTTGGTTTATCCCTAATTCAGCGAAAGCAACTTGCAAAACCTTGAAATTGTACTGGCGGTCGTAAATAGTCACAGGGCTTTTTTTAAATCCTTTTATACAACCAGGGAATAACTCTAGCAAGGCCTTGCAGAAAAAAGCGCCGTTTTGTAAATCCTCGATGCTCTTGGTTTCCGACGAACCGAGCGTCTTTTGGATCCATTCGAAAATCTTTAGGGCGGATAACCCGTAACTGTTCTGGTGTGTTAATGCAACGTTAGTTATGAAATACAGATTCATGATTGGGGGGGGGGGGCGATCGGTGAGCGTGCCGAACTTTGAGGTTTGAAACTTTGGTGCGCAGTATTTCTTAAAAAGATTTTTCTCTTCTTGAAGGAGAAGAAGAAAAGGTCTTGTTAAGTTTATGGGAATAAATTTATGATGGTCAAATAACAGATAGTTTGGTTTCATTATTGATGGTAGGCTTGTTGCAAGAATATGCAGATCTTTTTTATAATCATTTTTGTTGAAAGACGATTCAGCTACGATTGAATTCCAAAATTTGTTGTTTGTACTCAGAGGACCAATGGCCAAAAGAGTTCGTATATCTAATAAGAAGATCTTTCTCAAGTTCTTATCGAGTTGAGAGAAAATTGATGATAGTCAAATAGCCCGTGATAACAGATAGTTTGGTTTCATTGTTGATGGAAGGCTTGTTGGAAGAATATGCAGATTTTTTTGACAATCAGTTTTATGCATGTGATGATTTCGGACGCAATTGAATCCCAAGACTTGTAATCCATATAGCAAGTATGCAGGCAAATGTCCCTAGCGGCATCTAAGAGTATAAATCATGCTATGTACAAGAAACGTTTGGTCTTCCCGATGAGAACCTCCGGAGTAAAGTTTCATGAAAAAAAGTGATGAACATGAAGAAATTTCTTTTGATATGCAAATGCAAGTTATTATTGATAAAACCTTACATGATGATGGTGATATGTATGTATGTATGCATGTATGTGTTTAGTTGCGGTAACTGAGTATCGTGAATTGCGGATCAGTTAGGAAGAAATGATTTTCATCACGGGTAAATTGTCCCATTAGGATTTACATTTGGTTAGAATGTTGAATGTTATGCGCAGGATGTAAGCATATGGTGACCGATGTGTTACCTGTAACTCCCAAATGAGTTACTCAACCCTGGAGACTGTTCGTGAATCGAAATTCCTATTTTTGAAACGTTCCGGGTATTATATGAGTAGGTAATAATATGAACGAGGAAACAGAAGTAGCGTAATAGTAATTGACATTATTAATTTTATTTTCAATAGCAAGGTAAATGACGTTTGTCCTTATACAAACTCACTAGACCTTATAGTAGACCATACAGTTAATAAAATATGTAGTAGAATATAATAATAAATATATACGCATAGGTTACAAATTGTATTAGTCGTAAGAACATCCAAACACTATCTATTACTATCTCAGCCAAATCTCTTTGAGCTTATCGTAGTTCGCGTTGTGAGGCGTTTACAAGAAACCTCAGCTGAGTCTACAGCTCGAAATGAATTCCACATATGACTATACGCATAAGTGGAATTCAATTCGAACATTCGAATTCGAGCTGTACAATAAGCTGGGGTTTCTTGTAAACACCCCCACATACCATAAGCTCAAAGAGATTTGGGTGAGATAATATTCTTATAGGTTAAACGTTTTCACAGCGATCTTCACGAAACTCTTCATAGAGCCGAGAAGGAAAAAATTTATATTTTTTTACAACTTGGGATTGTTCTTCATCATAAAATCCCCAGTGACGAGCTTTATCGTATTTACTTCGTTAAGTAAAGTCCAGTTGGATATTCTTATTCAGATTGAGTTAATAAGAACCCAACCAAGAAAATGTCATAAACTAACGGAAACAAAAATTGGCATTTTAAGTCCAGTGGAGCGGTTAACACATCGAGTTTACTTTAACTTAAGCTTTGAAAATATAATTTAATAAAATTAAGTTCGGAGAGTATTTGATATTCTGTAAAAAAAACGTATGACTCAATCTAACCGTAGTAAAGGTAGCAATTCATACATAACCTATATTGGTACATACGCTCGCTCCCTGTACAGAAAAATCAAGTTTTTTCTTCATTCTTTACTATAAACCTGGAAAAGTTTCAAGTCAAAATACACGTACAAAAAATTATACTTTACAAAAACGAAAAGAAAAAAGCACTAAAGGTAGAACACCTTGTCACGAGCTATACATACTTAATCATATTAAACTCCAGAAACATGGTAAAATTATAATTTCAAATCAATTGGTAATCCAACTTAATCCTACGCTAAGATCATTGAAGCTTTGACTTAGCTAAAGACACGCCAAGTAGGAAAGTAATATAAAAGTTGTCACTGATCCTCGTGTAGTACAACAACTAAAATTTCATATTTGGAATTAGCCTGAAAAGTAATTTACTCGGGGTTTATTGAAACACGACGAAATACAGTCATATTTGACGTCAAGTACCACATTGTTTGATTTAGGGAACAAAAAAGGTTTTGTTTTAATTTTTAACCTCATCATGTACACTTTTCAAAAGATCTACTTCTAAAAGTTTAATTGGTAATGTATTCGGTATGAACATCTCAATGCATTTTTTTAGTTTTTGGAACTTTAGTTAACTAATAATAAATTGTATTCGTAATGCTTACTCTGTAGTTTTTTGTTTTGCTAGCACAAAATGCGATATGTATTTGTTTCTATCTAGGCAATCATGGTTATTTTTCCCCCACCGAAAGTCGACACCACCTTGTGTATCTCTAAAAACTTGTCTTCGACACTTTTCTCCTCGATATTTTGCAAAAAAACTCATGTTTACCCGACCCTCCAAAAAACGTCATTTTTTATTTTTGTTATTAAAGTTAAACCTAGTAATACGTATGTCTCTGCCTGTTCTTCTTTGCCTTTTCCCATATCCAACGACTAAGGATATTTTTTTATATTTAAATTAGTCTGAATAAGTAATATAGCGTAATAATTTGTAAAATAACTATTGAATTTTTATGTACCTATGTATAAATTTGTATGACTGAGCGAGTTATTATTATGGTTTTATTTTCTTGTTTCCGCCTGTATTCCCCGCAACGCTTCAAATTTTAGTTAGGTAAAAACTCTTCATTCTTATCATCACTTGTTTAACCTGAATGCTTACGACTATTATTTTTGTTGGATATTAAATTTTTAAGATATTTTGACCTGTTGTCTATTGGTTTATTTAAGCCTCTTTCTTCCTGATTCATTTTTTTTCTATACGATTATATCGTCGGTTGTTCCAAAGGAAATCGAGAAGACTCTGTATTATATAAACGCGTTGTTCTTTTTCAATCAACTCTTTTCTTCAGCTAAATCCATCTAAAAACTGCCTATAACGTTCTTGTACAAAAGTATTCCGATCCGTTAGGAAAAATCATTACGAATAATTAGACTTTTACTTGCTTTCACCAGGAGCAAAGAAAAAAAATTTGCGGGTATGATTTATTTACTGATGTACTCCTTTTTTTAAATATTCAGTTCTGAATTGACATCCACTCTTACCTCTGTAAACATATTTAGTCTAGTTGCTGATATCGAGTCTCGTTTCATTTGCGTACCAAAGAACGATTTTCTACTTGAAATCAAAACATTTTGTTGTATAAAGTACGAGAGTAACGATAACAAACGGAGGAGCTAAATCTAACAAGAATATTTTGAGAGATTCGATAATATGGATGATCATGAATGTAGTTATTCTTTTAAAACAATTAGAGAGATTATGATGTCACATGTTGTATGTGTATATGTAAGGCATCCTTTTTTATTTATAACCTGATGATAAATAGAGTAGTTTTCACATCAAAGGTGTTCGAAAAAAAGGAAGCAGAAAAAGTCAGCAAGTTCGTCGATACAGTCAGCTAACTTTAAATTTCATAGCTGATTTTTTAGGAATAGCTCAATAGACACAATTGCAACAACTTATCAGAATGTAACAAGAACTGGAACATCGTCATTTGAGCTGAGCTTCTAGCTAACTCTTCTTCGAAAAGCAAAACCAATTGGAATAGAAAACATTTTAGCAACTATTTACATTTACTTCGAAAATTATACCGCACCGAAGGGAAATACTTGAGAGATTTTTTAAAATCTACGTAGGCCTATCAATACTCCAGCGTTTAGCATTTTTTGTTTCCTATTCAAGCTGGGATACGTTTTGCAAATGAAAACCTAGCCGGAGTCAAATTATAGGTTGATAAATTTGATAGCATAATGTACCATTTTCTCCTGTCTATGTACACATGTATAAAACTATCCTTCCATGATGCATGATGTGTTGCTGTCGCAAGTTGAGATGACGTTTTGATACCACTTTTGATACATGTATGCTTCCTAAAGAGAGTTAAAATAGTTATTAGACATAGTTAGCTTTAAATTTTTATTTGTTCAGTTATATGCCCCCCTGTACACGCGGACATTTCCCTATTATTATTATTATTGTTAGCTAGCTATTTTTTGTAATATCTGTTTATATGGGTTTGGATTCCTGTCGCTACTTTTGATTGAATTCATGTTTCTATACAAGGTAAAACAGATAATAGAATTCTGAGTTAATCAGATTATTCAGTGTTTTGTCCGTGTGTACTTCTCTGCCTGACAGGATGTTTCTTGGTTTTTAAATCGTATCTTGACGAGTCTCTCCAACAGAGAAACAAATGAACCGACTATTATTGTTGCGACATACTTGTATTCAATTGTATTGTAAATACAACAAACCTCTTATCTCTTTTTTGTATACCCTCCTCAGCACAACAAGGTAAATGAATATCCGGTAAAGGACTTGAAGACGTCTTACACCTCTATAAAACAAAACTTTTATAATAAAACAAAGTTAGATCCTCAAGAAAACGGAAGCTGCTTTCTGTAGGAATGATTATTAAAAGTATATGGATGGCTAGAAAATTTGTGACAATTAAAAGAGTAAATGAATACTCTTGCAAGAAAATATAAGTACAACCTACCCATGGAAATTGTTACAGCTCTTTTTGCACAATATTTAAGCGTTTACAACAAGTTTCCTTCGCACCTTCGCAATTTAACAAAATTACATATTATGTTTGCATTTAAAGTTTCAGTTGAATATATATTTTTTTGGTAGTTGCACACATCGTCTCCCTCATCGTTCTCGTTTTGATCATGCAAAAAAACAGTGACGATAGTTAACACATTTAATACCAGGTAATAAGTACTATAGACAACATCGCTGAAAATTTTAAATTTAACGTTAACACGTCGTTAAAAAATAATTTCCTATTTGATATTTGATTAGCTTAAAGTTAACTCTTTGGTATGCATTGGTCTTCTTTCACTGGTTTTCTTTTTTAATTTTTTTTTGCGGGAATAAAGAATAGGGCTATTGCTTCTCAGAAGCGTGCCCGTCTCTATTCTAAATAAAAACGGTTTTCTCAGCTATCTACCAATTTTTTTTCTGTACAAAATAAATAAATACATAGTCTAAAAAAAATTATAAGTACATACGTCGAAGAAAATATAATTGGCTATTGCAGATCAACCCCAAAAATTACAATTGTTTCTTGAACAAGACACGTTTCCTTAGTAAAACCTGGATAAAATTTCATTAATTACTTATTTCATTACTGCAAAAAATATCTCTGATCAAAACTGAGCTTCGACAGACAGCAAGCTCGACTTATTTTTCATGTCCTCGTTATGCCACTCACATTTATTTTTTCTTCTCTTTTAAAATTCATTCCTGTTCCGTCTACGGACCAAAGTATTTCCCCTTACTTAAAATAAAGCAGAGTTGCATCCTGTTACAGAGAATAACAATCAGTTTTTACTGTGCATAACTTTTTCCTGAATTTTTCATATTATAAGCAGTAAATTCACGGGTTACACCAAGTCTTTGTTAAATTTTTTTAAAAAAGAGTAAACACTAAATCGAGATATTAATAAGTAGTTAACATACAAATGTTTTTTTTTTCATTGGGCACTAGGTCAAAAATGCAAAGATAGTCCAGCTCAGTAGTAGTAGTTGATTGAGAAATGCAAGTGATAGTAGGAGGTTTTATTAGGACTGTCCGTTCTCCTCCTTGATCAGTCCCTGCAGAGAAGAATACAGATATTACAAATTCTGTGAGTGTAGGTGAGCTAGGCAGTAAAAATATATCAATTAAAGAATAGAGACAAAAAAATGAAAACTGTCAACTTGCTACTCATAGAAATATATCATCCCCAAGTTAAATTTACTTGAAGATAATGAGGAGCTATACAGTTTTTAGATGAAGTTTTTTGAATAGAACAAAACAAGCCGTACGTGATTATTCAATAGGAAGATATCAAAGCAAAAAACGTTCATAGAGCTATAAACGTACGAGTAGTACACAATTAAAATATTGAAAATTAGTGAGATTTGGCTAGAATACAAACTAATGAGCATTCCCCTTTTACATTCCAATATTCCGAGCCTTGTGCAAAGTAATCAAATAATTAATAGATAATTATGCTGCTCTTAGTTGAGCAAGGATCAATCGAAAAGGTTTTCTTTGAAATTTGTAAATAGCTAGCAACCGGGTATATTTTTTTACAAATAAGAATAATTGTAGGTGCCAAAAAAATAATTATGTTAAAATTAAAAAGATTATGACAATGCCAGAGCTACGACACGACTAAATATTTTTTTTAAAGTACGACAACTACACAAACTCGAGAAGGGCAGTTTAGAGTTCAAACACGTCACAATGTAACAAGGATTTTTTTGAATTAATAACTGAGTTTGTTGTACTTAATAAATGCGAAAAATTATAAAAATGGATTCTTATTGGGTAACTCAAGTAACATAAGGAACAATTTATAGAATGGAAAAATGCTATCAAATGTGCGCTTCGGTCATGTTTTGCATCAATTTACTACTACGAGACTGTCCTTGTTTTTACAAAATTATTTGTAGCAACGTAAAATAGGGCGCAAAGTTGTGAGTGACCTTGGAATAGTATCTTGGACTTGACGTGTTACGTTTTCAATAGGAAACACATCAGTTTTCGTTTTTAAAAAGAAATTTAAAGTGGTCAAAGTGACTTGACTTACTATAAAAGAAACTGAGTTGACCTTTTTTTGCGTTGCTTGCTGCTGTACTTATTTTTAATCTTTCAAAAAAGACTTATCATTCTTTTCATTCCGCTAATCATTTTTGTTTGAAATTTCTTGCTGTGACGTACTTGTATGTAGCTTGCATATTATGTCTTAAGTAATTAGAATTGTTTTAGTTGCAGTAACGTGTCTGTTCTCTAGGAGTGAAGAATTTTGAATGGATGCTTTTTCAGAGAGCGATATATTATCGTTTCTAGAGATTTTTTTTCCAGTAGTGGAACATAAACAGTAATTAACTGAAATGAATATAACAGTTCTCCCCGTGATAGTTGTGGAGAGTATACAGAAACGCGAGGTGATTCGTTCTTTTTTTTAGCTACTGTTGAATATATGTATTTTTTGCAATTTCTATCATTTTTAAACTGCATTGACGAGATATCGATGGAAATGAGGGTTGTTGTTTGCACTAGTGGTGCTGGAATGGTCAGGGGGGCTGAAATCGTGGGAACTGGTGCTGATAGCATTGAAGTGATTTACGTGGTTGTACTGAGGATTGTGTCCATTGATGGTGCCATTGTTTGTTGTTGTCAAGACGACACTAGTCGGTCCATTCACTTCAGCCATTTTGGTTTTAGCATATTCGATACGAATCCCTCCACGGTCAGAGTAGCGGAGAAAAGAACCTTGGAGGGCTGCCATAGCCTGAGTAGCACACCGGACGTCCACGTACTCTACAAAAGCCACCGGGCTACCTCCTTTCGTGTGCAACCGCAGTCTGCTGAAACCAGGGAAGCTGTGGAAAGTTCATAAGAAAACACTACTTTTAGTTAATTACTTCAAGAAAAAAAACTTTAGTTTAACAACGGATTTTTTAATAAAGGAGTTAAGAAATGTTTACTGTAACCGGAGCAAATTTGAACGAGGTAGACGTATATTTTTCTAAATATTTTAGATAATCTAGTCGTTTTGAGTACAGTATGCAACCAGCCCCGTCGTCCCTCATGTTTTGCACCACTGTTTACCACAAGTAATTTTTGAGTTTGGGAAATCATGCTCAAAGAAGTAGTCATATTTCACGGAAAATATGTCATTTCACAGTAATCTTAATGAATGAAGTTGCTAACCTAGCTAAAATGAAGCCTTCCAATGAACTAGCCAATTTTTTATGCATGTACAGAGTATTTGTATTTGGTCATATATAAAATGGTCAATTTGCATTTTTTGCAATGAGATCATTCCTTCCTGAAAAATTATGACAAAAATCTGCACTACACAAAAAACCCTAAGATTCCGTCGTATTATGTGTATGTCACAAATCAAAACATTTGTCCTAAAACGTTTATATCCAATTTCATTTTTAACAGTGTTTTTTTATTGTGAATTAGTTCTTGATTGCAAGTTGTAATTGGAGAGAAAATTAGAGTGATAGATTGACATGTAGGAACAGGAGTGACAGTGCATCCGGCTTCACCGTTGACTAAGTGTGTGACTGTAATTTTTTCTCTGCAATGCATCTAACTTGCGCTTTAGCTTGAAGTAAAAGTGCAAACTAATAGAGAAAGATATACATTTTACATGTTACGTTTTGTACGCAAAAAATATTAAGTGGTTGTGTAAATAGGTGTGGTTTGTGTGTAGACAATTATTTGCTGGATATGGGTGGAACTCTACAGTTGTGGCGTTTTTGGCTACTTTTTTTTCATGATCACTAATTGGAGTATTAGACTAACTACCTAGATAGATTATAAATAAAACGATAGTATCTAAACCTTATACTATTTAGGCACGAAAAGTAAACACTGATACTGGTAAACATTAATAAATATATAACTGACTTATGCACTAAACTGTGGAAGAAAAACAATAAAATAAAGGTAGGCAGTGGTGGTGGATGTGGTGACTGACGATATTGGTAGAGGTGCCCAAAACGCTAGTATTTTTTTCACGATACAGTAAAATTCCAATTTTAGTCAAGCTACACAATAAAACTACGAGGACAAAGACAACTCAGCTAGAAAACAGCATGTTCTCGGACATAATTCACGAAGGAACAGTTTTAAACTTAAGTTTTCCAGTCAAAAAGGATTCAAATCGGAGAAAATATTTCTTTTAAAGAGAAAAACTGGATTATTAATGGGAGTTTAATAGGATTAAAGCTGTTCGTTTAATTACATCGGCAATTATAAGGACGAGTAGTACCCCAATGTTCTGTCTTATAAGCTTGACCTTTCCTGGTTACAGTTTATATATTTTTCTCCTCTGACCGGTTAGTAGGGAAAGATTTGGGCTATGCGGCGTGATGTGTAAAGGAGAAAGTGGCAAATAAGCAGGGGTTTGTTTTTTAATAAAGCTTTTTTTAAACAGTTGTTCTAATTGTTATACCTGCCGAAAATATCTTTTAACTCTTGTTCCGTTATGAAGGCTCCCAAATTAGCGACGAAAAGTGTGGAACATGGGGCATGACTACCAACTGGTTGTGAGCATGCAGAACCCACCGGGGATGCCAAGGATGGTGAAGGCAACAAATGAGGGATGCTCGCGTGAAGTGCAGGAGCCCCAAGTGTCAACGCTTGCTGTCAAAAATATTTGCATTTTTCTCTTTGTTTATTTTGATGTACATCTTAGAGTAAAAATCTAAAGTAGTATTAGGTTCTAGAAGTAGTAGTCGTTTTTTTACTATACAAATTGCAGCACGAAAACTCAGATAAAACAGACGGAAGGGGTCGAGATAGAAAAAAAGAACAATGTGAACACTCTATGGAGGAAACGAAAGGGTAATCCAAGAAATAGAGAGACAGAGAGAAAAGAGAAAGTTGATTGAGTCTATTAGCATGTACATAAATAAAAGGCTAGGCTCAACACAGGACAACACTAGGATGCGATTTCAGAGTGTACTGGGCACTGGTATGAAATTTTTTGAACTACAAAACACAATGTAAAAAAATAATAACTTTTAAAAATCAAAACACCGCCAACTTGAACTAAAAAGACATGAAATGGAGATTACGAAAGAGTTATCTATTAGTTGCAGAAGGTTTAAAAAGATAAATACTAAAAAATAGAGGTTATCATTTTGTACTTATGACATATTTCGTTACTGCATCAAAAAGAAGATTCAACAGTGGAGGTGTGGCTTGTGATGATACTTTTTTTTGAATCAACTTAAATAATATTCAATTGCAGAGGAAATTTTTGTTGTGGAGCGTGTCAGTGGAAGTAGCTGACTGAGAGTGATTTTTGTTGTTTTTTTTTATTTAGGGTGGGACAAGACTGTTGGTGCAATTGATATGCACTGTTGATGATGGTGATCGGGTGGTTGGCGATTTCCGGAATAAGACGACTAATTTTGTCGCCTCGATAATATAAAATTATAAAATAACGGAATGCATTTTGCTATGTTAATTTTTTTTTTTTTTTTTTTTTTTTGATTTTGATTTTGCAACAAATCCTTGCTAATTAAAGTGACATAGAAACATATTTAAATCCACCAGTCGCAATTTGTTAAGAACTTGTGAAATCGCAAGTATGTCCTAAAAGAGCTCTCTTATGGCGCGTACCTAAATCGAGCTTTTACTTCTATTGGGTAGAATAAGCTTTACATTTTCAAACACTCGATCGATGTAAATTAGTGAAGAAATTGTTTCGACATGGTTAAGAATATGGCTAAGAAATGTAGTAAAACAAATCGTTTCAAACGCATAGGCTGTGCATGTGTTTTTCTTGAGTTTGCTTTCACTGCTCACCTGAACAACTTTGATGCAATCTAAACGTCTTGGCGTGATACTTGCCAATAGTGACGAAAACATGCGAACCAAGAAAGATTACTATGTGTTATCCACACCTTATTCAATGCATCAAATATGACCTCCTACTGAAAGTTAATGTTCAGAAACACAGGAGATACAACTCATGTTTTTGATAGTTCCACTACTAATACTGCCCATGTCATCTGAATAATAATATATGCATGACGATGAGAAAAAAGTTAAGTGCTGGGACAAACACGTGAAGTGCAAAGCAAACTGGATTGATCATCATTGTCCAAAAGGTAGATATCAAGAATATCAATTATAATTTGCACAACTAGCAAGGCATGAGAGCAATGCAAAAAACAACAAACGTCACAAAAGAAAACTAAAAAATATGCCAGATAAGTGCTAGTTGGAAATTTCAACAATTACAGTAATTTCTTCTCATGCTCTTCATACTAGTCTTCCTTGTGGAAGACATCTAGAAAAACTTGGTTTTCTGTCGGCAAATTCAATATGCAATATGAAAAAACAGGACTGAATTTTAAAAAACAAATCATATCTAAAACGTTAATTTGTGATAGATTTGAAGATATGAAAAGTGATCGTTAACGTTAGAAATAGCAAGAGAAAGTATATGGCTCTATTAAGAGAGTTATAGAGAGACGTTTTTTAAATATATAGCTAAAGGATAAATCACATGATTGAAGGAATCTTTTTCCTACTGTGTGCTAATCGATGTTGTGTCATGGTTTGGTGGAACAGACCCACTTCAGTCGGAGAAACAGATAGATGGAGATGCGAAGCCAACTAGACGACGTCCACCACTCATATGAATTCTTTTCCTCATCAACACCAAGGGTGAAAGAGCACGATCCTGTTTGACTAATTCATTGGACCGTTACATTGGCCAAAGATTACTACTCATGCATGTATTAGCAGACTACGAAAAAACGGTAATTTTTTTGTTAGGAATGGAACTATCAAGTTTCAGATTTAAAAAAATATGTAATGAGCCATCTCGATTTTGCTTTGAGAGTGCCTAAGATGACGTTGTGGGGTTGTGTCGAGTCAGTTGTTGATGTGATGTTCAGTGTTGAAGATCTCTCTGCTGCCGAGTATCTTATGACAATTTTTGGGCGCACACGCTAAGGCTATTTGACAAGTTTGACTTTCACTAGTACAGTGAGGCTGTACAGTTGGTGAGTATTGCCCAAAAAAGTTCCTAGCTTTCTGTATTTGTTTTTTTTATCGGGCCACACTTTGTTTTAGGAATTTATCATGTGGATTGTTTTCTGTCAAGATAAACGCTCTTTCATAGTAAAAACAGTGGTATATATTTAGCAGTAGTGGTAGTTGTAGTAGTAGCAACGGAGAAGGTAGAAATAGAAGGTAGTAGTAGTAGTGGTAGTAGCAGTAGTGGTACAAGATATTCAGAAGAAGGATCGTAGTGGCACCTGAGGATGTAAGGCAGGATGGACCAGTGTTGGTGCTTGAAGGCCTCCTGGAAGCTCGGCCGCTGCTGCTGCAGCAGCGGCGGCAGCAGCTGCCCCTGAATATGCCAATGGTGGTGGCCACAAGTCTGGAGCTCCAGCAAAGAATGGGCCGCCAATATCTGTTCATAGAATAGAAGAGGAATCGGACAAATATTACAATTCATTCAAATGACATGTGTGTACTTTCGCAGAAAGCCACTACAAAGGAACTGTAAAGACTAGTTTTTAAAAATATGAAATTAAATGCTTCCATCCAAAAAATAAGGCTAAAACAGAGATGCACTCTACAACCAAGAATATTAAAAAAGTAGACACTAGCGGAATTGAAGCTAGAGGAAGATTTTTGTTTGTTTGAAAATACTCAGTATATACGGTGACACAGACATATCACGTATGTACAATTGGTATAGAGTTGAAATTGATAAAAAGATACGAAGGCCTTCGCTCCTTCGTAGTAAAACACTCACTATTGCACTTACGTCCAGTCAACGCATGTATAATGGTAGGGTGTGGGGCTGCTGCAGGAGGTGATTGTTGTTTTGGTTTGCTTGCCTTTGTATTGCTTTTTGCAAATTCTAGACGAATCGTTTGAGGCAAGTCTGGATCAAATTGTACTCCCTGTGTACAGCCAATAGACAGATACATATACATTTAAATCGTTAGATTTTTTATATCATACAAAAATATACAGGTATGCATGTTCTGAATCCAAATAGAAATATCAGTTATCACGGTTTTGGCTTTTTTTGAAATAAATGTCACAGTTTAAGTTGTATATGAAACTAATACTTGAATTGTCTTGCAATAGCACGTTTATTTAAATGTGAGCTTCTCACAGCTGCTTCTCAGCTTGAAAACCAAAACAGTGAATAAACTTTTCTTAGAGAACAAAGCCATAATTGTTTGTCATTACTTATTATTACATACATTGTACGCACAAAAAATTGAGTTTCGTTCAGCTATGAATTAGAGCGTAGTAATGTAATAGTAGCAATTTTATTATTCAAGGGTTCCTGACATTATTAAGTAGGAATTACTCTGTACCTGTAAAACCTGCTTCGCTGCCTCTGCTTCAGCTCTTGTGTTAAACGTCACGAATCCAACCGGCTAAAAGAGCAAGTAAACCACAACAGGAGTCATTTATTTGAAATTTTATCCTTAATCATTGAAACGCACGTACGTATTAGATGAAAATATGCCAATTTCTACATTCTCAACTGTAACCTGAGCTCTTACCGAAGACGTTTTCCCATTTTTGCTGGTAACTTTGAGCTGAGACCCTTCGTAGCCCTGAAAGATGAACAGTTAACTATGAGCTACTAATTCAATCCTCCAAGAAAATTAATGTGCTTTCCTTACCCCATAGCCACGGAACAACAGGTACAACTCTCTGGGCTTGGCATCCATCGGCAGACCGCTCACGAATAGAGTTCTCACCTAGAACAAGAAAAAGAGATATTTTAAAATATTTTCGAAAGAAATTCGACCATGATAAAAATTAAAGTTGGAGCATGATGGTAAGCAAAAAACATAGAGTGTGCTAAAATATTTTTTAGTTCAAAGGACCAAATTATAGTTCATCGGATAATTATAGCTACGTACTTGCATTACTTATTTTCTTTACGAGGTATCATGTTTGCAATACATTCAACATTACAAAAGAACATCGGCACATGAATGAAAGCCGCTAATTTTTATTCACCATAATGGCAAAGCCGAAACCCTGTTTTCACTAAGTTCCTGGTACCCAGTGGGGGTCTCACTCCATACTCCATACATCTTTTTTTGCTACGATTACAGTCTTGAGCTACAGCGTCTTTACGAACGTCGTACTTGTAGAAATACCTGATCTCTCTCGTCATTGATACCATGCCTGCTCATGTATTACCTTGGAGGGAAGTAAAATGGGGAAAATTGCCCATTAGTTTCGCCAATGGAGCGAGACAGGAGGCCAGTTAAATTCAACCAAAATGTTATTAATAACGTTATTACATCTTGCCACGATGTGATGAGCCTTTCCTACCTGCTAACATTTCACTCGATCTTTTTTCCCTTTTGTTTTTTAAAGGCTAAAACTTGAATTCTGAAAGAAAAAAAAATGGACAAAGAGATATACACTTTCATGTAATTATATGGTTCTTGCCTATCCAGCCCAGTTTGGCGTTCTTTTAGACATGTACTTCTCAGCACTCCACTCAAAATTTCCTGAGTAAAAAGCAAAAGTAAGTGAAAAAGAGAAAGCGGAGAAAGCAGATGACATGATGGAATGATAGACGACGTAGCTTGTAATCATCTAAAAGAAGCTCTAGTGGTTCAAGTTCTTTTCAAAACGTTAGGTTATGTGAAACATTATCATAGCTACTTCTTCCTTATGTCAGTTGCGCAGGAAAAATAATGAACCATGGTCAGTATGAAATTCCGCAGTGGTTTATTATATTTGGCTTGGACTGGGAAACTTTTTGAATTCTAGGACCTAGGCTTTTCTGCTGAATAAGATTGTTTCTAGTGACGGATTGTCAATCGTTTTACCGTCAATATTAATGTTATGATTGCAGATAAATTTCACTTTTTTTCTTCATAACAGCCTGGATAAAATGAATCTTGTAGTATTTTTTTTCGGGTAGCGTGCCGGATTCACTGTTTGAAGTAGATACTCCTTTGGCCACATTCATACAAAGTAGCATTAAGAAAAGGTCTGAGTTTTTATTGGACATTTTAATGTACCTTTAAATAAATTCTGACCATAAACCTTGAGAAAACCCTCTCATGGTTTTTCTTTTCCATCTTTTCGTGCAAGATAGCAAAATAAGTGACTAATAGGAATGAAATGAGTTTACACGACAATCATCCTCACAGCGACCTATGTTTTTGTCTGTAGTCACTCGACGCTGTAACTCCGAAGCCCATCGCCATAAGAATACAACAAACAAAAACGAAAAAACTCACATATGTACACTTTATTCCCTTGCTTGTCATTTATTTACAAGAAGCCCATTCCTGTTTCTCTTTCGCTTTTTAGCTCCCTACGTCCTTCTCGTTGTTTTCATGGACAGACTGCGTTCACCATCGTGAATGAGTGGCGAGAACATGGTTCCACTCTGAGCTCTTGATCTTTTGTAGCATTTTAGTGGAAGACAATCAGAGCATTGTTTTCTCGTTTACCGGTCAGTCAGGTAATTTCCTGGACTCTAACCGTTTATATGTAATTTTGATTCATAAAAAGAGTCCTACCGAAAGGCAGTAGTATGAAACTTGAGCCAATCCAACCGATATTTTCATTTTTTCAGGAGTGATCAAATGCGAGCTTTCATCGGTTTCTATCCGACAATTTTCCCGACTTTTTTGAATTTTCAACCGAAATAGGCATAAAATCAACTATGAATCGGGTTCTTTCTTTTTCATCAGTTCAACAGACCCACAGTCATTACCATCTCACCTTTTTCCGTAGATGTGCTATTTTTTATAAGATGGTATCATTTACCAATGTGTATATTAAGATCCGTTTTTTCCGCTTCAGATAAAACCCCAAAAAAGCGTTGAGTGAAGAAAATATAAAAAGGAAACATAATCCGTTCGCAAAAAGCGGAAGCTATCTACAGTATCAAGCAGCAAATAGAGTCATTGCTGTGCATTACGTAAACTCTCATATTACATTATACATATTGAAAAGGCTGGATGATATTAGTTATGTTGGCGTTTACGTGTCCCCCGTATGTTATTTTTTTGTTGTACTGTTGTTATGCACCCTTGTCTAGTTTACTTCACGTCCTTTTCAACGTTTTTTTTGCCGTAGTGGCATGCAATCCAAAGATTATTGTGTCTGGTAAGTTCAGAATTGTATATAACAAAGAGGACGGATAAATAAAGCCCAACAATAGCAATTTCCAGCAATGCTATATGTAATGGTAGTTAGTCTACCACGTGGAGGCTTTTTTCAACCGTTTCCTTGGCGACGCACATAACACACATCCAAAGTGCTCCCATTTGCACACTCTCAATAACGTCTTTTTAAAACCGATCAAACCATGAAAATAAGCTTTTACCTCGGGAACAGGCCAACTCTCTTCTGAAACTACCGTTTAACAGTCACTTTTCGTGAACGTAACGCAAATATTGTTTTTTAAACAACATTCTGCAAAATAACCAATGTTACAGAGTCAAAAAAAGTCAGCCATGTTATCCCTTACATTCAGGTCGTTTAGCTTTTTGGAGAGCATTCAAAGACTAGACACGTATTCTTCTGCATGCCCCCCCCCCCCACAAAAATGTCCACAAACCGCACAGTTCTCTTATACACGAATATAAATGCTGAAGGAAGCTTTTGCGATTATGCAACTATCCCAGACCGGAAAAGGGCGTTGTAGTCTAAAACTAGTATCCTTAATCTTTTTTTCAGGAAGTTGACTTGTTTTTAAAGCTTTAGAAACTTCATGTTCGTATTTTAATAGAAAATAATGGCTGGTTCTAACAGCAGCCACCTCTGTTAATTAGCTGAGCTCGTATCTATTGGATGTATGTTTTCGTTAATGACTATGCATGTTTCGTCATTACGGCATTGCGCCCTAAAACCTACGATCACCAAAGCAAACTAACCAGCCTCATTTTGTCAATCAAAAACAACGATAATTGATTGCTTGCGCCTGCGTATTCTAAAAAGTTTTTCTTTTACACGTAAAGTATTACTTAGTAAACAACTGAAGCTGTCACTGTCAAAAAAACTTGAATGAACTTCTTGGAATTTCCACAAAATGGGAACCACACTTAGTTTATATAGGTACAAATCCGTGCTCATATATGAAAGTTTCAACTGAATTTATGCTATTTCCATCTGGCTAAGCTCATGTTGTCCAAAAAAGAGTTGATCAGAAAAGGCTAATGTTCTTAATAAAAGCTGGGACGCGTAAGTTTCCCATACAAAAACAGAGCAGCGAGGATTTCGCCATCGCATTTTGGACCTATCGTGGTGTATCATGTATTATATGCACTCTGACTCCTTCCAAATACTCGCAACTTACAACTTAGAAAGCGGTTGATGGCTGACATTTTCCACTCATTTCAAAAGATCTTGGGCATACCTTAGAATAGAGCTTTGGAGTCAGAAAACGCAAGTATTTAGCGCAAAGATAGGCGTAAACGAAGACGATGGAAGTAGTCAAACGTGAATTAGCTCAAAGCTGGCATCATCTTATGTATCTATTGTCCATCATCCATCCAGTCTTCACCCTATTTTATCATATCAGCCATTAAACGGATGATAAAATTGGACGCGCCAGTACTTTTGTTGTATAATATGTGTGTGTATAGTTGATTCAGGTTATATGGTTATCATGTTCCACATTGTTTCCTTTCCATATTCCATGCTCCATTTCATGCAAGCTAGACTCGTTCTTCAAGAAAAACACATGAAACCGTTCGTTCGGTGCTCCTCACGCAAACTTGGAAAGTCATTCGTTTGTGCTGGAGGTTTCTCTGCTTTTACTACAACGACTGAGAACGAGGTTCAAAAATATTTTATGAAGTGTAGCTTTTGTTATGACCTCCGTGTCCATGGTTACCGTGGCGACGGCATTTTAATGCAGAAGAAAAAACTCTTGCACATTTAATGCTACAAAATATTACTCGTACGTGACTTGACAAAATTTACTGTCTTGTCCATCTTTCCAAACTCCGCTATTGATGGGTTAAAAGTTCCTCGCCACATGCCCGAATAGTTTCAGGTACAAAATGATAAAAGAACGGCTGATGACCGTATGATACTCGGGAATAACTTGCATAAACTAATATTTTCCACTAAATCTACTTGCAGATGCTTCAGTCTTGTTCATAGTTCACATGTTTATCTTCAAACGATAGTAATTATCCCTGCAGATTCGTCCAATGAGCTGTCAAAACATCCTGCTGAATGCATTCAAACCATTGCTTGCAGATGTAGATTGAGTCCAAGCCCAAAATGATATTGCCTTTCGCAACTCGTCTACAATTACCATTGAACATAACTAGTTATAGTCATTGGGACAGACTGGTTGCCACTGAAAGTGAGTGACAGTGTACGGCAAGAAGATGCCACGCTTAAATCAAAAACCTGAGTTGAGCTATTCCTTTTTGAGCGACATTTGTTTCTTCTTGTCCCATCGTTTTGAATACAGGTAGAAAATTTATATTTATTTTACTGTTTAATGTCTAACTGGAACAGTAGTGACGAGTATAGTAGTGCTACGAACAAGAGAAAACAGGGATAATATAAAATTCACAGGCATGGTTCTATTTTAAACGGAAACCCATGAACATGCAGACACGCTAGAGAGTTCCCCAGCCTTTTCTTGGATACCCTGTTGTAATGCTCGAGGTGGAGGGCCGCAATAATAACTCACAATACAAAACAGCTAGATTTTCACCTCTCCTTTCTTTTCCGTCTCCTTTTTCCTTTCAACTTGACTTGACTTACTCAACTCAACATGACACACAAATAAATTTTTTTTCTTTCTCTTCCTTTAAAAAACCCGTACTTCGTAGCCATCTACTTCTCCCTGTAGGAATTTTTTAGTTTACATCTGTGCCTCTACCTAACATAGGAAAATGTAATAGACAGAAGTGAGGAGAAAGAATGAAATGACAAAACGCTAGCAAATGCCCATGGAACAACAGCCCATGAATGCGAGAAGAAAGAAAAGAGAAAAAGAGAAACAACCATTTTTACGGGCATGCAATAATAATAAAAATGTTCCATCTTACTACTTACTACAATTTCTCCTGCCTTATTCACTTTTTTTACAGCCTCACATCGCCACCAAAGAAACCGGTAAATAGAATATAAAATAAAATGCGGAAAAGAATGCAGGCACACGCGGGATAAGTCAGGACTAGTTCGCCATCAATAGACAACCAAACCCAGAATGAAATGCAATATGTGATGAATATGTCCGGAGATGTACGAAACATCATGACCATCATCTTCATCCACATTATCAAGCTTGTTAAGGCTCGAGTTGTGTGATCAAGTCTCTTCGAATGAGATGTTTCAGGCTATACGGCCCTGGACTGCACAAGGAACAAGTCAGTTGCAGCACACGTTTTTAATAAATTGTCTGCGAGGACATATTCATTCAGTAATTATGAAACAGCACTTGTCTCTAAAAAGGAAACACCCTCGGTATATGATAAAAGTTGACGCACGTGACAGCTAATTTTTAATCTACTTAATGTCTTTGGTAGAAGGCAATATTAATAATATAATCAGCATATGAACGTTGCGACTGTTGCTTGTGATTGTCATCATATTATGGTTTAGTATTTCGCAACTTTCTCCTTCCTTATTGATACTACGTTTTCAAGCGGACTGTTTTGAATAAATACGTAGATCTTAAAACGATTCCAAGCATAAAACACAGTTTATGTTGTGTTTGTACATAATTGTGGCCATTTTAGCCCCGGATACAATAGAAACAACCTGCTGTACGGTACTTGGAATTATAATGTGGATACAAACCGTTTTCTAAATCCTGTGGATGCACAAAAAATTAATCATAAATTAATTATCTTCAGGCTAGGTTATTGTATTGATTTCTCTGTTTCTGTGGGGGATTGAAAAAAAATCAGTTGTATAGTATCGTTGTCTTGACTACAGGCGCACACTCAAATTGAGTAAAAAATTGTTACGACGCTAGTTTCACATATACCACGACTACTTTTTTGTTCCCAAAGATTAAGTTAAAAGGCCCAGTGTTTAATCTGCTATTATTAACATGAGAGTAGTCCGTCTTTTCATGTTGTATGTTTGAATTTGAACATTGTGCTGCTGGTAACGTTATAGCAACGAAAAGGGTTTATATTGAACTTTTTCTTGCAACAACAAATACTAAAATATGCACCCTTAATTTTTTCCTTTGGCAAATAGGTTTTCTTTTGTTGTGCCCTACAATTAATTCTAAAGAAGGTTTGAATGAACTCCCCTAGTTTGGTTGTAAGCACAACAAATGTTTTCTTTTTTTACACGCAAGCAAAAAGAAATACGGGGTTTTCAGCAGGAAATGCTATCATTTCGGTGGAGCATGTAGAAATTGTTGGGTAAGTTAATTGTTTTATTCTGCAGAAGACTTGTCTGCTCAGCAACACAGGCGTTTGTCGCGCATAATAATGCCTCTTTTAGTTTCTTGTGGGCTAAGAGCTAGGGTAAAGTATTTTCTAGCGCATACTTCAAGTCTTCCGATACTTTTGCTTGTCCATGTGAGGATTCATTCTGCAACATTTTTGATTGGTAAAAAATAATTGATTATGAATTTTACAAGCCTCTTTGGGCCAAGTTTTCGCATTTCGTTGGATAGAATCTTGGCAAGGTATGGTCGACCTCAGGATTCCTCAGAGTTAGAATTTCAATGTTTCGTGTAACATCCTTAATCATAGTTTTTTTTTGTTCTGACCAGGATACTAACAAACTTGAAAACTTTCCATTTTCTGCTGACTAACTACAGAAATGGGAGAAAGCACACGAGTCAGTCATAATGTATGTTTTTCCAGTACAACCTTACCAAGAAACGTTAGCCTTTTATATAAATGACAAATTGGGCTTTCTAAAAATAAGAACAGCTCGGCAAAACTTTCTATATTTTTCCACGATACGGAGAAAGTTAACATTTAAAAAAGTCAAACAAGATTTTCACAAACTTGTACGCAAACACACACCTTGTTTATATTCATATTTGTAATGTGTTACCTACATACACACCACCTGGTGAAAGTTTCTTCTCCGCGTCTGTTATATGGAGAGCCGGTCCCCAATCAATGTGATTATGTATATTATCTGACGAATTTTAATATAACCATATTTATGTAACTTCTTTATTAATAAATAGTTTCTGAGTTTTCATGAAAACTATTCCGTAAATACATTACAAACTTTTAAGTGTCAAAAATTTGTTTATTTTTCGTCTGAATGTAAGCTACCCACTCAAAATGGTTGCAAGATTAACGACTCAACTGTTACAGCAGTCTAGCATTAAATGCTTCCACTTGAAAAAAAAACCTGAACTCTTCCTATATAGTCCACATTCCACATCATTATAATAGGCAATCAGGTGGAGAAAATAGAAGTGAACATAAATATAAATAGTCAGCCATAGCAGTGGTTCGGTTGCACGGCCAAAGGATGTAAGGAGTACAATTTTGAAGCGCTACCATGCAGCCAAAATCCAAGAAATCACCAATTTCAATCATTCATGTTCAACCAATTCATTCAAACAAGTACATCGCATCCACCATTACCGTACGTGTGACTTTGCATCGGACTCGGAGAAATGTACTGCGCGTCTTTACAAGAAGAAAAATGGAGAAGAAAGTTGGCGGCAATGAAAAATAGTTATTCCCATGCTAATAAAATGAAGGGAAGGAGTACACATTTTTCACTGAGCTGTATTTCACAAGTTGCCATTTGCTAGGGTATTCCTTGGCAATGTTAAAAATAGACACTATGGGACATTGTTTTGCATATGTTCCCCAAACTGTTTTGGTCGGCGAACGGCCCGAAACGTAGTGGTACTTTTGCTCACCCTAAACAACGCCAACCGTTTTTTTTTGTTACCACGTTTCTCCAGGTGAAGTCGTAATCCACATTACAGTCAATTTTCTATCCCTCCCCCATTTAATTTAGTTGAGCATGTATAGGCCAACGTTTTATGCAGTTTCTGCGGCATAGAAAATACCTCCTTATCATCTCAAAGTATCTTTATAAATGATATATTTCGTTATGGAACAAGGTATTTCTTTCAGTGCTCGACGGGTACATGATTTTTATCCAAAAAAACAGCGACAGCATAAAGCCACATGATCATTATGTTGATGATAATGACGAAAAAACATAATCAACATAATAAATAGATTGAAGCACTCACTTGTTAAAATGCCCTGAGGCGGAGTTTTTTTACAATTCCTTGTTTTTATGGACAATACAGCGAGAGAAAAAATGAAATAAAAAGGGGTTTAGAATTCTCACACATTCATTTAAGGATTTTTACTCAATGTCTTTCAGAAAATTCACGCTATTTCGCAATGATACATGGTCCCATATTACACAATATGAGAATATACACACAATAAGCTGACCCCTCCAGGGGATGTTCCAACTGTACATATTCCCTTGCCAGGAAAGTTTCAACTCAGATAACATATTGACCCAACTTGAGGGGAAACGAGGAAACGTATTTTTCGCCTATTTGGCTGGGCTGATAGTTTTATGCTCGTACTAATAACAAAACGTCTGAGCAGATTATGCCAGTAATGTTCAACGTCACGTTGTCGACTTGCTGAAGAAATGCTGCTGACAACTGACTTCTTCAACTGGAGTAAAATGTGCCCGAGCAACCAGTAACTGTTCAGTCCGTTGTAAATGTCCCAAAATGTCATTTTTATTGTTGCACATCTAGTGATCGTATACAAAGTGTATCCGCTACATAGTTTTTTCTTGTTGTTCGAGAAAAATTTACTGACGAATTAGTCTTTGTCGGTCCAGTTTCTTCCAGCTTGCATTGTATAATGTCCACCGTTCTCATGTAGGAATGTCATGTTTATTTAGCTTGTATTGTGGTACTCGCACGAAACTGGAGAAAGGTAAGGTATGCCTTCACGTTAAAGCACAAGTTGTCGGTTTTTATACATGTGTACATACTCACTCTCTGGGAAAAGTTGACATGTCTCTTTTCTCTATTCCATTGTGCTGCCTGTGGTGGAAGAGGGTAAACGATAAAACAGCATAAATACACGTTTTTAGGATACAATGACGAACTTTAGACCGACTTCATTTTTTGGTACATATTAGCGAGCATTTTTCACTAGAGTACCGTGCTTCTAAATCTTATTCACGTGTGATACCAGTGCACCACCACCACCACCATCGTTGAGACGAAGAGAAATAGGGTTTATGTAGAAAAAAATCAAAAGGAATAATGGAAGCCCGAGAATGGGAAAAATTGGAGCGCTTTCTCGTGAATAATGAATCACCATGCCTGGATATTGCTCCAAATCTTAAATAATAATGTGTAAGACAGAAAAACAAACCCCGAGAGAAGCTATGAGAAACGTTTTTGTCTGACCGTACAGTTCATGATTTTAAGGAGGTTGTACAGGTACTCCAACTCAGCGAAAATACTGCACTTGTACACCCCAATACCACAAGAGTTGTACAGGGTCATTTAACTCCTTTCACATATTTATCTTTCACTGGCCTTTTCTACAACTACCGGTCGGCATAGCACATGTTGGTGGTATAGGAATCAATCCTTTCAAGATGCTATCCGGATGTTGCTATTAAATGTCTAATTGTTCAATTCTCCTCTTTCATACGCAGAAATTTCAATACATCAACTTATGTAAATCATATTTGGTTGAAAGAGGTTAGGAAATCGGTTTTTATAGGTAAACTGTCATAATTTTAATTCAACATCTATCAATTTTCATTCCTAAAATTCTTACATGCCCCAAATCACAAAGCGAGTGATCCTCAGAATTTTGTCTGTGCAATATCGTAAACAAGAAAGTAGTAAAGCGGAAACGCGGAAAACTGACGTGTTAATATACGACGGCAATATACTGCTGCGCCTCAGTCCACCTTAGAATATTGGCTTTGGCATGTAATGGTATGTATCTCATTATAATGTTATGCCTACCCTCTTCATTCTGTAAAAAGTGGTTTTCTAACTTTTACCCAGTTGTATCATTTTAAAATTTTGAAAGGGAGAAACGTGTACAATACATCTTAATGTAACAAATAGCCTGCCAACAAAGTGACATATTGCTTGTGTAACAAGCGTGAATACAGGGCAAATATAGGTAAATATTTTTGTTAACAATTATAAAAGTTCATTCGATGGAATGGCACTTAAATTATATCCTGCTTTAAAAAAACTTCGCGTAGAGAATGGAGCAACAGCCACCGAAGTTGGGTGATCTGTCCTGTTGAAATGCGTAACAAGGAATTACGATGTAATATACAGGTAGATTGAATAGCGAACATTTCGAAAAAAAAATCGACAGACATTTTTGGCTACATACAAGAGAAAGGATGAAGACGGGCGTGGTGGCTGCTAACTTGTTTCCGTTGTTCTCCTTTAACAATAACAACAAAAAAGGTTTCCCTTACAAATACATGCACTACGTTGTCCACAGGGCGCAAAAAAAACTTAACAAATTTTCCGTGCAAACATCGTACTCATCTACATCAGCTACAATTTTTTTTTCTGAAAACACAACACCAAGTATTATCCCGAAAGTTTTACTTTGAGCACGCATTGTAAATGAGAACAGGTAAGTGAAAAGGTATCTTTCAATCTAAATTTTTTTAGAAACACAGCGTATGACGATCAAGTTTGTGTATAAAAACACAGCTTCCGCGTAGCGGATTGAAACACCTAGCAGGATTGAGCGTGCACGCTAATTATGCCTGTAAAAAGGCTATTTAAATGCTTTAGAACTGGAGCTTGCCTGGACATAGCTACCTGTTGGGGGGTTCCTAGATTTTAAAGGAAAACAACATGAACATAAACACAATTAAGCTTGATAAATTCTTGAGTCGTATGAATATAACATGTCTTATGCTGTGTATCGAGTACACTTGATCGATGTGTGGCTCAACTTATTTCATATGTCCTCATTTTTATTCGTTCCAAACGAAAGGCATCCTGATTTTGTTGAGAGACCAAAAGTTTACTGGCTTATGTACAACATTTTCATCCGCCCAAATAGTCTCGCTGTTGTTCATGCTTCACTGAAGTCAGCCAGGGATTCGTATTTTTCGGAATTGAGACTTAGAATGTACATCGCGTGAAGGTGCGTTTGGCCCGTTCCTTGATATATATAAAAACCTCTCATATTTGTATCCATACATTAGATTACTATAAATAATGTGCTACTCTCCTGCCATTGGAGACAGTGAACAGGGAGCTAATGGATTTATCATCATCTTGCATGCTCTCATATGTTTAAGCATTATTTTATACGAGCATTAGGCAGCGAATTTGGCTATTTTGTCGGAGCCTTGCATGATGTGATAAAAGGGAAAGATGACAGCGATGACATGCAAAACTTTTTTATGAGTAGAGTTAGACAGCAGTGAATCTATGAGCTTTTGAAATAGATGAAATGATGTAAAAGTACCAGTGATATACATGATATTTACATAACATTGCATGAAAATAACAAGTGGCGAGGATGGTTTAAAATCTCATTCCATTCTCTAAACAACGTAACAAAGCTTGAAACATTTCTATACAGTATAATAACACCCAAAACTATAGGCCCGTCTTCTCATTTTTGCTCAAATTTTGTATACCGCATGATATAGTGGCAAATAATCATTTACGACAGTCTAGAGGCTAGAAACATGAAAACTGTATCACTATTATTTTTAATACGCAAAAAGCGAGCCGTGTCCAATTTTTCCTGTAAAACAAATATTTATAACCAAATCCATGAAAATTAGAAACGTGTGCTTTCCATCCTTTCCAAATTGACAGGAAAAGGCTGTATCATCTTTCATGAATTTTGTCGCTAATCGGACAACTGTTTTATTGGATTTTCCAGTAATGTTGACGTATGTATTTCCGAGCTTCGTTTTCCGGGCGTACTATTCCATGGGTAATAATAGCATTTCCCAATTTTTCCACGGCGGTAGGATAGGGACAATTGCGAATCACGAATTCAAACCCACCATGTATGACCAAACCACCACAATACGCATTGCTATTTTACCATGTTCATTATAATTATTATTCAATTTTTTATTTTAATTACCCTGCTTGTCTGGTTTTCATAATTTATTTCAAAGTTTCATTAAAAAGTTAAGGCCACCTTTTACTCACACTTAACCACGCCAAGCAAACGCCAATCATTTTTTAAGCAGCCGCAAGTCTTTCTCCCTCTGAAATCCGAAGCTCTGTACAAAATTCCCCTTTTAGTTTCATCACGTTAAAATTTCTACACACGCCATCCTTCAGTAAATATGTTTGTGCAGGAGTGGACGCCAACAACAGCACCATCAATAGTGCCATATCAATGTCCGTTGTTATTGTAGGTTTGCGATATCACTTAATACTGTAACCTTGTCTTCCTTCTCAGGTAGTCTCACCTGTAAAATTCTTTTAGAACAGACGAAGCAGGTTTACAACTACCTGGTCCTTCCAGGAGCGCTCAGTCCCTACAGTCGTCATACACAGAGCGTATGTAACTCATGACGATGACATTAAAATATTCCCGCAACTGAAAACTGTATGCATTATCTAGTCGAGGAACCCAATACGCCGTGTATGATGGAAAGCATACATTCTGTGGTTGAAACCATTGCTAAAATATTTAACGTTTAGTTCCCCTCTCCGTTGCCATTCGATCGCCTCTTCACCAACAATCCATGACAGTCGATAAAGCTTTCTTTCTAAAAAGACTTTCTCGTAAAAAAAGCTAACGGTGAGCAGCCGAAAAGACCTGGGTAAAAGGTTATGGTTCTATAGATTTATGTAGAATTGTCCTACGTGTGCAAAGATGTTGTGTAAGCCCTGTAGTCTACACGAGAACCAGTTTTAGTAGTTTACAGTTAACCTTCTCTCCTCCTCTCCCTGTACTTATAAATTGAAGCTTATCGGGGCTGGGAAGTGATAAGTGTTACACATATATTGATACGTATAGGTGTACTCCTTCCTTCCTGCCAAAAAATACAAACTCGCGGTTCAAGTATCGCCTGCCTGATGTCATATAATCACCAATATTCATTTTTCCTTTAGATACATTTATGTGTATAAGCGTACATAATATCACATCAAAATATCAGAGTCAGACCCGTTTTTTCCCTCCACATGGAAGGAAAAGAGAAGGCAGGAAAAACAGGCACGGTGAAAATTATTTAGCCTACTTTGTATTCACAGCATTTCTTAAGCCAAAGGCCCACTTCCATTCATTTTCCCGGCTATCATATAAAAATTGATCTTATCAACTATGTATACCTGTGTAAGTCTACCGTTCACCTTAAGTCTCCTATCCTTCATCCGGAAAGCGGAACGAACGAAAATAAAATCCACTCTATATTGAGACCGATATCATCCACACAAAGTAGAGTCCCTTGTTATCTATTTTGAAAAACTCTAACATCCTACGAGCTCACCAACTTTTATTGCCCCAACTGGACCCGACAATTATTCTATCAAAAGGATGATTAATGGGAGATTCACAGTGTATTAGAATTTTATTTAACATTTATTGAATTTTCACAATTCCAGACTGCCGTGCCAGTCAACATACAAAGTGATGTGGAATGAATGAAATACAATCATTCATAATGCATCCACAACTTTCCCCTTGCCTGTGGGATGTTCGTTCTATTACTGTATTTGGTGTACAAACTTTCCCTGTAATGCTATATGTGTGAATCCATATGGCTAGAGACAAAAAAGTTGCCCAACGTACGGTATAAACATTTTCTTTACTTATGCAGATTGCTATTTCGCAATACTTAAATGATTCTGGGTGGATGGATTGATAGGCTGGAGCGTACTCTTTGATGGAGTGCGTTGATAAACAACGCGTCCTACACTAAGGAGCCAAGCACAAAACAACCCATACTATCATGTATCAATCGCTTTGCACACGCGCTTGCCAATAGAAAAATGCTTGATAGGAAAATATAGTGTCCAGTTCTGTGATGTTCTGAAATTCAATAAAGAATTTGAAATGGACGAGACATTATCAGCATTCCAGAGAGAGAGAAAAAAGCAGGACAACTGGATCTGCCCATCATTCTTTATCCAGTCTGTGTCACCAAACTGCGAGCTCAGGAGCGTGGTTAATTGAAATTTACCTTCGATCCATGAATATAACTCTCACGAGCATATTTGCAAATTCAAATCTTTAACCCTCCCAGGATGAGTGGCTACTCGTTTCGTTTTTTTTTTGTAAGATGGAATCTTTTTCGCATCGAACATAAAAATATCCAATATAAAAACGGATAAGTATATGTGTACCCTTCCGGAAATGTATCACTGTAAGGTAATGTGTTTTGTGCAAGAGTGGCAAGTTCCGCAATGAATTCTTCGATTTCTATGCCATATGAAACATGGAACAAGACAGATTACCATATGTAAGAGCGGAATGTTACCCTATCAGAGCCAAAATGATGACCTACTACCTATAAAGTCTACCCTTGTAAGTGAACATTTAATTTGGACTGAGCTGCACCTCTACGTAACACGAGTGTCCCAATTTTCCAGCATTGAAATATCCAGCACGGACCTTTAAGATGTCTATTAAGACCGTGTATCTTGGGAAAATACACACCTCTCGTGGTTTTCACGCCAGCTTAGTCTACACAGAGGGACCAAACCCGACTGTCTAGATGAACAAGAGGGCATATTAGAGCGATAAATGTCATGTTCATGATAATGATTATATATAAGTTCTTAGAAAACACGGCACTCTTAAAGACGATACAATAAATAACATATAGTTTGTATTTTGTTTTGTAACGGTGAACCATTACACTTTTCCCCTTAACCACCTTAGATGCTATTTCCTCGTTGAATCATACGCTTCGGTTCATTTATCCACTTAATCTGCAATCGTTCATAAATACACAAACATTGCATTAAACTAGGTAGATAATTTTATTAGTTTAAAAAAACCACTATATCTCTCGGTCGTGAACGTTATTTTTATACCATTCGTACGGAACGTGTTCTCTGCCGCTCAAGTTCTTTTTCTATTCTTGTTCAGGCACCCTGAATCATCCTGAAAATCAGCCAAATTTTCGCTTATCGATCGGTAGCTCTCAAAACCTTGGTGATTTTAATAAAACAAGACCGTATTAATAAAACAAGAAGGAGTCTTTACAAATCCAGCTACAAATTTACTTGAAATTCTGCTTAATTTTGTCTAAACCCATACTAAATACAGTAACAGGATGGACGTAAGTTGTTTATTTTTTAAACTTTCTACGCTAAATGCATGTTGAAATAGGTGAAAGACTACGATCATGAAAATACGTTGCATCCTTGTATCTACTCCTGAATGACGATGGTAGAAAATAATGGTGCTCTGAATCACAACACCATGAAGACCATTGCCCGTTGACCACTACCATAAGAGAACAAGTAATTACAGAAAAATTTGAACAAATGTATAGTATTACTTAAAGCTTGAGCCGTTTTCAATTTCATGTTCTATTCCTACTGTACTAGTTATTAAAGTTTACAAAATTTTATTCGCTAAAGGCGAGGTGCTGAAAACAATACGTTTTTACTAAATATCACGATAATAAAGTATTTGTCGTTCTAACAATATACATGTTGACGTATTCAAATGGACAATTAATTACGGCTGATTATTTGACCAGCCACTTTATGCTTTATATTTATAGAAGGAAGTAATGCGTGCCTTTCTTATGCTCATGTTTCCATACACAGAGAGCAAGCCATTTTTTTAGATTATACATAAACCCAATAAGGATGGAGAATTTTAATATGTATGTATAATTGAGCCCATGAAAATTGTATAATCCGAGCATTTGGTTTCCAATCGTGTATTACACTGAAGCCAAAGTACGAGGAAAAATGCTTACAAGGACCATGGGCAGCAGTGCGATGATTTTCGAGAGAGGATGAGTGTGTTTCAAAGGTTGTTTGAAGCTAAGTTCAACAAGATGAAACTGTGGCTGATCACGATGGATTTGAGTGAAGAAGAGCGGAACTCCGATTGGATTCCCTCCGTTACGCTTTTACTACTTTTTTAACACTGATGTATAGTACACAAAGCAATACTGGCTTCCATAAAAACTAATAAATTTACTACTCCCAGTCAAGCTCGCCTGTGTAGCACAGATTAATGATACCTAACATTCTATGTACAAGGATACCTATGCTCTTGTTATCTCTATCAGTCTTGACAATTCTGACTACTTTAAACGGAACAAGTAGAGAGTTCTAAAAAAATGCGGAAAAATTTTCATCCTGTCACAATCGCATTCATTATCATCGCATCATCGTCAGCATTGTGTATATTTTGAAATGCCTACCTTTTGAATTTTAACCTGTGTAGCATAGTAAAAATTCTGCATCGTACCGACAGAATATATCAAGTTGCGTCGCTACTAGAAAGATGCGACAGTGATTATGACTGTATGGCTCGTTTACGGACAACAATAACAATATGAAAAAAATGAAGGCACTAATGTCAGGTTTTCCTTTTTTAAACACTGTGCCATTGTAGCATGATATTTAATTTTTGAAGACGAAGAGTACGCGTCTAGTAGCACAACACGAATATGGGTACGAGATAAGGTATACATTTAAAATTAAGAAAAGGAATCTGTGCCATGTCATCTAATTTGGGCCATTCTTAAGCTTCCGCCTACGACATTATTGAAACGCTTTCTGACTTTTTCCTGAACAAGTGGCCATCATCTCTTTGCAAGCACTAACACTAGATACGAAACTATTCCTGAGAAAACTAAACACAACACAAAATATTAGCCTGGTTTAATCACGAAATATGTTTCGCTTCGATTTTTTGGCAGTCAGAAGAGTGAACGGTTCAAAAAGATTGTAGAGGTTAGCAAAGGATATCTTAAACCGGCCAATTGTTAAGCAGCTAGAGTAGTATCAAGAGGAGAAATCAATACGTTTCATGTTGTTTGCCGATGAAAAACAATCTCACAAGGAGTATAAAAAATGCCAGCAATGTAAAACCACCAGACAAATCAACATCGCCACAGATCGTCCGTGTTCTTTTCTTATTTTCAACCCAGCCCGTGTAAATCTTCCATTTACGTTATTGCCCACTACGAGCAAAGTATCAAGCAATCCACTAGCCACTTACATGCTTGCCTTGTGTATCTTGCTCTGCCTACCTTAATGGATTACATTCATCTTCAACTGCTCTACCTACTCTGTTAAAAAAAATCTTTTCTCGATCTATATGTCCTCAGTGAGTATCATGCACGTATTATTAGGCTTGCTTCTTGCAATTACCCACCTTCCTCAAGCTCAAAAGAACCATGTTTTCCCTGAGCGACTTCACATTTTATTGACGTAGCCCAGGCTAGCCTCTATGTAGAAAAAGTGCCCATCACGTGCAGGTCAAACATCGCTCTAGGAACTCTGTAGTCTCCTCTAAATTAAGACAAAAAGGATCTTAAATGATCTTCAATGAGTTCCTCTCATGCTAAATTATTTTACAGTCATTGTGAATCCTTTGATCTCTATATCAATATCACTAACAGGTAAAATAGCATACAGTACCTTGGGAATATTTCACCAGAAAAACAATAAATATAATAAACAATAAACAATATTCGGGCAGCGACATGTTTACAGATGAATTGTCGTAATTATTTGAGCTATTCATCAAAATTTTATTATTACTTTGTATTTAACGCCTAAAAATGGATTCAGAGCATGAGCGAGAACCTCGTGAGGGTCTCATGACATTGCGGCGCGTTTGCTAAGAAAATTTCTATCAAAATTGTTATGAGCAATTTTTTTTTCTTCGTCTATCTCAAACGTGAATGCATAAAATTGTTCCACCTCGGGGTCACCACCGTTCAAACGCTCGTATGATATTAGATGTCACGAAGAGAAAATCCCCACACAAGATGGTTGCTTCATTCGCAGGAGCAGCCGTGCCGCAATCAGAGTAAAATAGTTATCCCGACAAATCCCAATTCTACCGCCTACAACTTTTAAAAAGCGTACTGTACACAAAGCATTAGATTAGAGAAACGCTCTGTTGATCAACCGATTCTAAACAGTCATCATTCTTGATCCAAGTCTTGTCTCGATACACACTGGATTGGTTGATTTTGATAGTTACGATTATAAATTCAACCAGGGAGAATGTATGTATTTTAGGGCGGAATATGGTTGACACATAAATAGTGCGCCACATTCCGTCGCGAAACTCGAAACCAGGGAGAAAGCCATAGGTCAAGGTTTGTGTTTACCAATTTCACTGCTTTGACATATTTGTTCTAGCAGTCATAGCAAATTCCGTTTTTATGATAAAGGCTTCGTAAGATTACCCAAAGTAAAGGAAGCTCAGCACAGGGTAACTCTATTGTTTATTTTTTTGTAGAAGTAGTAACGTTCTGCAAACTTAGAAATTGTAAATGCCTCTAAAATAAGAAAAAACACAAGTTTATACTCACAGAATTAGTTTGTTTAAACGAAAAAAAGACAAAGCCCAAAAAGTTGAAGAATAGATTATTGAATGAGCAAACGGTTAGCGACGACAGCTACACGGATCGTGTGTTTGTCCTAACTTTTGGCGTAGAATGTAGCGAGTAAACACGTAAAGACTCTTGTACCGCGTTTCAGCAAACTTTTGTTGAAGAAAGTAGCTCTTGAAAATGAAACGGAAGGACCCCCTCCAATGTTGATAATTATTTTTTGTGGCAGTGTCTCTTGCAGAATTTGTGCGAGTAACGTGGTGTGAAAAATAATAGGAACGGAAAAACATGCAGGGCTCAATTTTTAGTCTATACTCTGCGCCAAGAGTAAGTTTGACTCTTTCGTTGTCCTAATGTGTGCTCAACTGCAGATTTTACACACGAAAACCGAATCGTAATTTGAATTATTTATTCAGGAAAATGACATTTTTCTTATAGAGCAAGTAAACAAGTAGGGGGAGGGGAAACGTCGCAAGTGAATATCAGTGACATCCACATTAAATGGCTGACATTTTAGACGCTCTTTGAAGGATGACAAAAACTTTTGATGGTATAATTGATGTTAAAAAGGAATTTGAAAACAACGTTTGTGTTGTTATTACGTTTTCAATCTCTACATATTTTTTAAGGAATACTTTGCACACCACTACGTAAAATAATTAATTGCAGTTTAATGCCAGAGCCTCATGTAATACACAAAATAAGAAGTCTTACCTCCTCCTCTCCGGCTGCGGTGTTGACCGAATCCATACTTTGACTCAAAGCACTCGAGTTATCCATAACAAGTTATGATGATCACAGTTTTCTGAGATTCAATTGTTTGGTTCCCTCGACCAAGGATCCCCTGACGCAGTTTGGGAACCAGGAAAGATTAGATGCTAGGTCCGAAAAGTGTCTAAGTTATGTAGATGGTGCCTTGAGCTTTATTCCCCCTAGAAAACGACAATAGAAAAGTTTTCATTATTAGTTTCTTGTGGTCCTTTGCCAAAATACACTTTTGTAAACACTTCGAGTCGGAGTAAAATTATTAAATATGCTTTAATTTGTGTATTTGAATTCATGAGACTGTTTGTAGGAATTGTGATGGCTAGGGAACTCCATATTACTTGTCTTAACTGTGGCCGTGTAATGTTTGTAGATTCGATGTGTTTTAATGGCTTTTATAAGTGTTTCTGCCAAAACACGCCAATTGTAAACATAGAGCACCAAACTGGCGCCATTCAGGTGAAAAAAATGAACAAGATGTATTTATGGTATTCTCGGGGAAAGTTGTATTGTGTATGCTTTCGCTGTAAAACTTTCTCTCATTACACCAAAGTTACCTTCGAATAAACGTTATGCAAATGAAGGTTTGCATAATTATTGTATTTTAGAAAGTTTGTGTTTGTCTCATCCATATCTTTATGTTTTCCTTCGCAACATACTTGACAAGTTCATAGCTGGTAGTACACTTGTTGGCTATTTAAAAATTGTCCAGTTACAAGGGGTTTTCGTATAGGTAATTTCATACTTTTCAAATGGGAAGTCGGGAAAAGTCAGATCCCGAGCCGTTGCTTGTAACGCAACGTTCCGTTGCATTTTGTGTAAACAGAAGTCTGCTAATCTTTTATCAGTTTGATGGACTAAATATAAATATTTTTAGGTGTTGTTTTGCGTGCACAGCACTAGGACACGAGTGCAAATGCTATTAATACTCATTCATAAAGTATTGTCGCAACATCGATCTGTGTCCGGATAATGTGTATTGGACGCAGGCAAACTGTATTTTCGTTGCTATGTGTTCGAAAATGGCAGTTGGCTGGAGTTTTGTTTGTGTAGTGCAGGCGTGGCCCTTCAATCCATTATAATATTACTTCTGTAGCGCTATACTTCAGAACTGAGCGCCTAATAATAGCATACAATTTTATCATAAACAAACACAGAGCTCTGAGAAGTATATAGATAGGAAGAGGAGCCAATTCAAAGCAAAAACATTATGTACATATTTTTTATGTTATTTTGGTTTTCCTTACGGTGCCATATGTTCCTGTTAAAATTTTGATAGTAATTTGTGAAAATTAGAGAACTTTCTACATATGAATAAACCTTCATACCTAACAGATATTGCATTCAATTGTGTGCAATGGTTAAAACCAACCTTCTCTCGAGAATATAAAAAAACAGAATTATCAGTCAGGCCCAAAAGGTACAAGAATTTTGATATTTGACAAATTGACAGCAGATAGGATTTAGTCTAAAAGGTATATCATAGGTACGAAAGAGTTGAAAAGCCGCCTGGCATGCGGCATACTTCCAGGGTTCAGTTTCAAATCCGTCCTCAGAACTGGAGGCATTTTATTGAATTGCTGTCCAGCAGCGCTCAATCGGAGTTTTCATTATTATAATGTAAAAATGATTTGTCATTGGCGTGCAGTGAAGCAATAGTCATCGAACAGGCTCATTTTTTTTCATTGTTTCGAAGATAAGGCCTTATGTGACCTTAGCACCTTTCTTTATGGACCCAAAACAATTTGACAAAGCTTAAGTTTCTAATTTTAACACTCTTTTTGGTTTCCCAAAGTTATCTTTTTTTTGCATCGCCGAATGTTGAGAACCCTATTTTCCCTATAAATCATTTGTCCGATATTTTCCATAAATAAAACCAAACGATTTGCGTTTTGCATTGGAAAGGAGATAAATAAACTTTCAGGCCAGCTCAGATCCACCGAAACGCTGCGCTGGAATTCCCAAATAATTTATTCATTTTCAGTTTCATTTCAAACAAAACTCAAACGAAGACCATCCACGAAATCCATAAATGTTTGAAGGGAACAAGATCTCCGAGTAAAACAAAAAAATAAAAAATACCGTGGTGTTGACGTATTTGACGAATACGGTCTGGTAAGAATATAAAATGAAGTATAAAAGACACATTGGCCTTTTCCCTCACATTTTCAAATTTTGCTTACGACATGAGCACACCTCGCCTCCTGCGTAAGTCATCAATGCGGCCGTTTAATATAATGTAAAACGTGAAGTCAAGTAACAAAATAATATGTGTATTTAGTGTTTACTTTTCCATTTCTCAATTACTGAAAAAGATGAAAATACATGCTAATATTTCAGGTTCTCAGCGTAAACTCGACGCTGAGCTCATCACTCGGAAGGAGAAAGCCGTCAAGTTAACGGAACATAATTTTCTGACAGTGGGAGACCACAACCATCCTGTTACAGTTCTCTCTATCATCACCTATTGCAAAAATACGTGCAGGAGTATGAGATCAAAAAAAGTAACAAGACATATTTTTCAACGTGATCAATCCATAGCTCACAAACGTTGGTTTTTAAATGCAATATTGTGAAATAAAATCCAGTTCGGCTAAATTGTGAGTATTACCTCTCGAGTCTTAAATCTTTGAGAGGACATCATAAGAATACTGATTTTCGTTATTCAGTGGAGGTCCGCTTTTGTATTCAGATTGTAACCGTCTTTATCGTATTTCATTCATCCGATAGATATAATTTATAGCATAATCCAAATTAGATAATGGTCTCACTAATATTAGAAAAAAGCTCATAATGGATTAGAAAATGGTTTTAATAAGACTCATGTAACAGCGGCGACTTGCGACGAGCTCTATTGCTATAGTTTTTCTGCTGAGTTGGCATTTGATACCCGGTCTATCGCTGTGGACACATAGTCGCCAGCGCTAACAATAAGTAGGTATGTAGCTGTAATACGCAATACATTATCAAAAAATATTCATCATAGTATTGCATTCATTATGGAATCACACCAAAAGGTACAAAGCAGTCATATTGAAAAATGACCATTCAAATAAAAAAGAGATAGGGTAACGTCATGGAGCTAGCTGTGACAACCAGCATTGCATTGCAGCTACACATACGTACACCTATCCATCCATAAATATAACCTTTCATCGTACGAATTTCACGAGGCATCACAACTACATTATAATACAACCGGTCAACTAAAAGTATTCCGATACACGGTACGTTAAAGCGTTATTTTATTATGAAAATTAGGTGATACGGACTAAGAACTATAGCAAGAATCCCTATTTGTGTGTGTAAGCATATATTGCCCATATGCAAATTTGTATATTTTAAAGGTTCCACGGGCAACAGAAGGGGAAGTGGGTGCACAAGTAGAACACACGAATTCTAGCTAGTTCGTCTTTGTATATCTTACCATATATCACCTAAAATGTAAGATACACAAACAGCCTCGCTGGTCGAAAAAAACAACTCAGCCTCTTTTTTGCGAAAGAAAGTTCCGTAGCCGTTGAAGCACGGACATGGACATAAAAAAATACAACCCTTTACTTTATTCTTTTTTCTCTCTTCTTGGTCGCTCTCGTTTCATCGCGTTTAGTGCTATTTCTGATGATAAGTAAGGTGATGTAGATAATATGCATACATCAGGAAGAGACTACAGGAGAGTACATGAATATTAGAGCAAACACGCGCTCTCTAAAAAAACGAATAGAACAGAGTGATTATTATTATCGCCAATATATCACGTAATAATAGTCCACGAGGCGTACTCAAATTTCTGAATACTAGTGTTATTATTTGTGACGGTTAAACTGTGGCAGTCAGGCTTACGCAACCTGGTCAATGATAGAATATGAATTGACGATATTCTCGGGCTGTGCTCCTGAGTTACATCGTTGTTATGGAAACAGTTTCGCCGCCATGGACACACAAAATGCATGATAAGGCACACAAGTAGGTAGAGAAGAAAAAAAAGCTTCCGCCCGGATAGTTTTTTATATACACTCTACTTGTATTGACATATATCGATGATGTGTAGAAAGCCTGTGTTGTACCTATGCAAACATGCTATGTTCCACTAAAAAAAGAAAGAAAATGGAAGCAAATAAGAAGTCGAAGATGTGTGAAATATTCACCGTTCTCGTATTGCCATTTTCTGTAGATGGATGGACATAATATTAATGGAAGAGTAACTAGATCGACACAAAATCGCCTTTTATGTTAATACTTATGTAGCTTTTCGTAAGCTCAAGAAAAAGAATTATAATCATGTCGTTCAATACGGTTTCCTTAGAACGAGCAATTTCTATCTAGGGTGATGAATACTTTCTCGCCCTCAGTCTCGACTCATAATTCTTAGGTCTGTGAAAGCATGGAGGGGCATTCAGTTGAGCTTACTGTGTAACAGAGAGCAGTAATGAATCTCTATTTGCCTTGCATCTCTGCTTTCTAGAGGAAAGGCTGATTGGCTGAACAGTAAAACAAACCAGGGAGTATGTTAATGGTTACAAAACTTTGGGATTTTTTATCGGCTGTCTTTTCTCCACAAAAAAAGTGAGGAATTGGTGCGTTCAAAGTAAAGCTGGATGAAAGAAGTAGGGATGTAAGAGCGAATTGTAGCTAAAGATTGCCATATTGAAAGGTATTACTTAGATATGAGTCCAATGATAAGGCCGATCCTTATACCTGAACGATCGAAAATACAGGAAAATAGCAAAAGCAATACTCGTTGGATACCAAGTCAAAAATATAGACACACATTACTAACTAGGAGTAGTCAAATCAATTTGATTTTTTGCAGGCAAGCTGCGCGTCTAATATGATATTTGTGATTGAAAACCATTTGAGAAGATGGATGAATGAATAGCAAGATTTAATGATCTTGGATATAACTGTTCATGTAATGCATGTGCATATGTTTTATCCGTCATTACACAAGCAATAGAAAATACTGCTGTGAATGAGCTAGGAAAAAAGGAAAAAAATCGAAACCAATGAATAGATTCTTGTGTTCGAGAAAGACTTTGGCTAAGGCCAATAATCCTGCCTTGCAGATTTTTTTCAATAAAGATATTTTTTTCAAAAGCCGCTATGTTAAGCCAATCCTTACACGGGTTGCTTAAAAGTACATCATGATTTTCATGTGGAAAGAACAAAAAAAAATCGTAGTAGTTGATGGAGAAGGAAGAGTAGCAGTGAACAAAATGAAATGTATTCAATGAATTAGAGGAGCCACTTTTGGAGGGATCACAACATCCTTCCTTTTTTCCCTCTGTTTATCTTATACGCTCATAATATGCAGTTAACTCACTACCAGCTTACATGAGCTATTCGGTAGAGAAATCATGTCGTCAAGACCGTTAATATGATGGAGCAAAAAATAACAACTACTAAACAATATCACATCACAGGAAAATCCCTTTTAACGAAGCAAATAAATGGCTCGGTTATTGAAATAGTGACGACGTAAAAACTTCTTCGGGCAAAACACGAAGAGAAACAAATAGAGTTCTATGCAGAAAGCTATTTTCCATTTGCAATTTGAATTGACTAAACATTGGATTGAAAAAAGCGGCGAATGTACAACGAATTGCTTTGAAATTTCACAAAAGTGCATGTACGACGTTCCACAGGAATCGAAGGTAGTTGAAATCTAAGCTGAAAAATTCTCCTTGAACGGGATAACCTCTGAGAGTGACCCAAAATTTTTCTACGCTATTTAGTACGACAAAGTGATGGTCCGACATGATCACATACATAATATGAACATGATTTGTTTGTGGATTGATATGCGGCTAGCGGATATGGAAACCGAGTCGAGCACTATTCGTATATTTGTTTTTGCGTGATTTAACAGATTCACACTCACAGGTAACTTGTTTTTATGGTTTCACTCGTAAGCTCAACTTCTTGTCCTGTCACTATGCCACTTTTGAAACTTTGGAGCTGTAGTTTTATGCCTCCATAAAAATTTGCCTGAAAATAGGAGGAAAAAACGGAGTCCGCACGTGTGGTCTGAATATGGCTTACATAAATCTAACACAACAGAAAGTCGTTAATAATCGCGGAAGTATCTAGAATATATGTGCTGCTAAATTTTGGGTTGAAACGGGTTTGCTCAAGAAAAAAAAATAATTCAGTTTTAAATTTGGTTTACTGAAATAGGCATGGTCATTTTAATGTGTACCAACTTTAAAGTCATGACATATTCTAATTTTCATAAACATTTTTACCTTGATCACTAGCCCTCGTGAGCTACTTCTACAGAAATGATGCACGCACCTTCAAGTAAGTCCGAATATATTCAGTCGAAGATCTTCAAATCGCTCCTGACTAATTTGGTTTTTTTTAAAACATCTACAACTTTTTGTTCGCAATCATTTGCTTTTTTATAATGAAGTCGGAGCGGAGGGTCAATGCACAAATTCTAAATCGGCTTTCTCAAGTGAGTAAAAGTTAGACGGCGAAGATTTCTGACTTCTTTTTGTTTTGCAAGCCGTTTAGTTACCCTTTTTGGAAATAAGCACGCGCTTCCACTTCAACTAGAACATCACTACCAAGCACTTGAAGAGAAAATGTATACTATATTATTATCGTCTCTTAGATTTTCTCCGTTTGTTTATTACGAGCGTTAATCAAAATAATCTCGTATGACACAAACTTTACAAATTCCTAGACAGGAACCTTTTTTAAAAGCCTTGACAACTGACATATGTGTGGCTAGGATGAGACACCATGTAGAAACCAAACAGTCTTGTATGCATTTAGCCGCTTCTTTGTCTCTTTTACTCAGACCTTCTGCAACTTTTTTTTCTCCGTTTTTACTTTTCCACCACAGCAGCACACTCCACAATAGTTTCGTCATATATGACGGATGACGACTGACTGCACGCTTTCGAGCACAAGTAAAAACAGAAAAGGGTGATGAAGGAGAAAACCCGTGCGCGGACTGGTAAAAAAATTTTGGTCTTTAAAGCGTTCACGTCTAGGAGGAGAGGAAGGATAACAGTAACTGTCCAAAGAAAACCGCGAACTGAAACTGACTACCTGAGTCACACTAGGTTGCAATGAAAATGCAACTGACGTGACGACCAACACCGTCAAGGAACCGACAAACTCTTTGGTGCGTGTGGCGTTTTTTAGCCTGAAAAGGCAGGAAAGAGAAGATAAACAAAGAGAATGCACCAAGTGCAGTCGTTCACGAGCTAAAAAACAACAACAGATATAGCTTTGTTTATACGAAATGCCCCTTGAATTGGGAGCTTACCTGAGGGATCCGTCTATGTAGTTAACCTGTATAGCTTGCTACTGTAAGGGATGAAATGGTCAAAAAATATATAAAACTCAAACCTAGAACAGTTTCAACCCTAATATTAACTAGTTTTATGAAACAATACCAGTGTTTCAAAGAATTTAACACTATGTTTACTCAACTTAGGGGCTGTGATCGTGGTTTTGATGCTTCTGATAAATAAAAAATTACGATATGGCCATTGTGGACGGAGAGAAATTTATTTTTAGAGGTATAAACCTTTGAGTTGAGTGAGAAAATGTTGAAACAGAAACCTACCTTAATTGCAAAAAATACTTTGTACCATGAAATTTATACGCTACTCTTTTAAAACCTTAGGCCAATATGCAGTCTCAACTTTATTAATCATTTGATCATCAGTCAGATTTTTCAAATGTGTTGCAACACTTTTTTACTCCACAAGATTGTATTTCAGTTCATTTCCTACTGATTTCGTTGCGCAGGGGCAGAAGCTACATTGACCACTTGATTTACTGTTTGCGCTCTATTGAGCGAACGGGTTTGCTGAAAGCTTTTTTAAATTCAACCTTAATTTGATTTATTAGAAAGTAATGGTGTTCACGGCACTTGAAATGGCTATCTCCACGATTAACTACCCACGTAGGTAATTACTAATTAAAACGTTATCCTACACGGCATTGATTCATGATGGCTTAAATGTCCTGTTATGCGTGTCTTATCTAGGTAAATGTAGAAAAGGAGGGAATCACAAAAAAACGCCTCCAAAATGTAAAGAATCATTCTAGTTTTTTGTTATCAACCTTTCACTGTAAGAAAAGTCATTTAAAAAAAAGTCATTTGTTAACACATTGGTTTATTTTGGAGGGAGAAATGGGCGGAAGTGGAAGGAAGCAATTTTCACACTTCAAACAATACATAACATTATCATGTTGGCATATTCTTTTCAAACTTATACTCCTTTTACATTTTAAAGAAACATTTTGTGAAGGTATTCCTATCTGGCAGAGAGATACATAAAACACCAGCGGTAATTCGTATTTCAATACGTCTACATTATTGATCGTGAACACATATGCTAGTTTTGTTACAACGTTTCCATCAGAGGATCATCTTTACTTATGAGCGTAAGATAAAGCCATGAGGAGTAGAAATTGCTTAGCTACAAACTCAAAAGGCACTTATATGAAACAATAACTGGTGGTGATCTTGTTTCCTTTCCCATTCCACCAAACTTGTGCGGAAACTCTGTTTGCTGCTGCCACCAAGAAAGAAGGATATTTTACCTCGTTTCAAAAAGATTTTTTTTTGCGTCTATTTTACTGTTGGTTGTTTTAGGTGCACGGTTTCACGATCATATTAATTAATATAAGTAAGTGGAGATGGTTCAATTCATAACGTATCAGGTTATATTTCATGATGAAAGTTACACAAAAGGTATTCTCCATCATTTTCTCATAGTCCATCTTTCTTCGTTGGGATGAGTAGAAAACGAGTGTTATCATTTGCCATACGTTTTAAGTAAAACGAACAAGAAGGCATTACGAAAAAGAGAATCATGTTGCTGCACTGCTCCTGATCACCATCAGCGTAACATCATCAACCACCAGAACAGCAGACGTACGGTATACGAAGGCAGATGGTCGTGTAAAAGATGATGATGATTACGTTGATAAACAAGTTAGATTTTTTTTCTCCTATCAAGACGTACTGAGAAATGCGCCTGATATGTTTATATGTTGTACCTGAACGAAGAGAGCAGTCTTCGTAGAGCATACGAGCTACGTGGCCGATCAAGTGGTTATACATGTGGCACGCGACTGGCGTTTGCCAAATGCTCTTATTTCATTTTCTTCATTCTTTGAATTGCTCCTTGTATTACATTGTGTCTTGCCTCTTGATAATCCAACATTGACTCAGAGCAGGAGCAGCTCATCTCTCTTCAAGAACTCGGAGCACTCAACCATTTTCATATTTTTCTCGTAGCTTTTAGGGGAATACAAGTGTCAGGGGAGAAGTGAAAATATTTTTTTATCCGAAATACTTTGTATGAAATGTCAGTACTCCACGCTATAACTCATGAACATTAAAGGGAAATGTACCATAACATATATTCCCGGTTGCAGCCTAGCTACTCCGATTCTCCTCAATCACTTTTGTCGAAAAAAAACCGTGTTTTACAGGAAAAAAAGAAACTGAGGATAACCGTTAGAATGTTATACAAATCATAATCGTCATAAATGGCTCCCATTCAGAGCTTTTAATAGTTTTAAGTTTTATATTCAATCACAAGCTGTAAAGGAGAAATCTCCAGTTGCTCAGCCTACTAAGCGCACCCCCAAAAACGGAATGCACCTACGATTTCCTCCATCAGCACCAGCTCGTTGTATAATTTTTCAATTACTTTAATTTCTTACTAGCAATTAGTCGTTGTATATACCTTTTAATCAGTCTAAACTGTCACTTTTGTCAATCATTTACACATGTATGAAATAGTATATCATGGCGACAAAAATATGTCAAACGCAATGGGAACCATACCCATCACCACCCTACCTTGAAAAAACATTTATACTCGTGATGACAGCCCAAGACGACAATCACAATGTATGCCTACCACTATCTCTACACTACTCTAGTAATATGATGACAGTTGGGTAATCCACTCGTCTTAAGTTTTACTCTTCTGCTCTCATTTTCATTTTGTCGACTCTCTTTCCTGTCAACAGCAGCGATTGCTTTTGCTACATAACCAACTCAACGTCAAGAAATAAGATTCACTATTGATACGTTTCGTGATGAACGGGTAATTTTATAGTCAGCCAGTCAGAAAGAAATATCTATCTTCCCTCAAGATTGTTTCCCTTCATAGCGGTAACAGTTTTCGAAAAATTAATATTTGCGTTTAATGTTGTGTGCACAGGTAAATGTAGCTCAACCTAACAAACAAAAAGTATTAATTTTGAATATAAGGGAACATATATGCACTCATCTAATTTTTTTAACTTGCTGTCTCTAAACGAATGCACAGTGTAGGTACGTACATGCATAATATTTTTGATTCGTTCAAGTGACTGACTCACCTCCTGTAAGCCAGAGGTAGAAGCCCCCTGTTTTAAATAATAAAAAATACTGACAATCAACATTGAGCACACCTGGTTCAGAGAGATGAACCATCGCAGCGGAAATGAGCCATGTTGGCACGAGATGCAAAGGCAAAATACTTGCCGTACTCAGACAACTTCGGTAGATTGTTTCCTAAGCTTGCTGGTTTCGCTCTTTTGTTGATGAGCTACTACTCCCTCGCAACGATTCAACCCTTGTTTGACTCTTGCTAGATCTTTGTTTCAGTCATGATTACAACGATAATGATTGTAATTTTGACTAGCTATAAATGATCAAATATCAAGTTGAGGAGATATATATCGAATACGAACTTGTATATACAACTGAAAAAGGAAACTAAAGGGGGATTATTCCTGGCAAAGACCATGAGGAGTTGTTTCGTAAGGGTCATGCCTCTTTCACAAGCATTTGTGTACTGCCCATGCACAATTTGAAAGTGGACAGAGGAGAAACTTTTGTTCCGTCCGGCTCAGTTGTTTAAAATGAAACCTACCGAAACTGTGTAGGACATGCTTCAGTGTTGAGACTAGCTTGTGGTAATTTTTTAAAAACCACTTTTAACGATTCTGAATTTTATTAAATATCCAAAGCGAGGACATCTGGATTAATTACCTTTTTAATACTTTTCATTTTTTTGCGCTTTGTGCCGAAAGGAAGGAAACTTGTATGTGCGAAAAATGTTTGCAATATTTTGTGAAATGTTTCCGGTCTGACTGCTTTTGAAAATAAAAAAATACAGTTGTTCCGTTTAACAGAACGATCCTATCACTTCAAAATTGGTCGATTAAAAATGGTCAATGGTTACAGATTATTTTTGATTTCTTCAATTTAAAAATTAATGTAGTCTGAAGCTCTGGCACAATTGGTCATTCGTAGTTTGAATTTCGAATTTTCATTATCTTAACATGAGTTTCGAGCACATAAAGAAAGACTTGTACGGACAAAACTGCACAATATATTTCTCTCGTACGTCTACCTACCTGGCGACCGGATGAGCCCTGGATAAGGCCGGAAATAAGGGAAGGAAAAATGAAAAGCGCTTGTGGATCCAGATGGGCGCACATATGCCCCTGGGTAACATTGATTTGTTTATCTTTGATTAGTAAAATTTTCCCGAACGTCACAGCTGGTAAAAGCTTGTCATCGTCACCTTGTACTGAGGCTGGCAAACGAAATTCGCAAAGTTATTATCAGTTTTGAGCAGATAAACATGTTCATTAAGGAAACTGGATGAAACAGGAAATCAAGCAATGGATGTAACCCCTTTAACTTATCCAGTCATGCAACCGTGTTTCCTTCCAGCTAGCTGAATAAAAAATACTGGTCAGGTACACAATCCTTTAAATAATAATCTGGCAATCGAAATATTGCTGTATTTCTTTCAAAGAAACATTTAAATCACTGCATTACAATCTCTTTTTACTACACTGACATTTTGATTGCAACAATTTTATTTAAAGGGGAGCGGATGTCCATGCACTGAATAATTTCACGCCACCTTGTTTTATGAATGAGTATCCCCGTTTACTCTATCATCATGATTGCAGGGAATACCTTGCCTATGTCCACCCTAGCATGAACAGGTTTTTGTAAAATTCTTGAAAACGGTCTCCTACAATCAAATGTTTACTTTTTTTTTCTTTTTCGTCCAGCAGACCTAAGTTTCTACGTCGTAAATCGACAGGGCAGTGGAGTCCGTACACCTGTTCCATTATAATGATTTAACAAACTCCCGTTCATTGTGTTCATACAGGATCACAGAATCGGAACAATAAAGAAAAGACTTTGGAGAAAACGGAAGCCTCACATCCCGTCCAAACACTAAACCTAGCATATGCGATGTGGTGTTACACCTCAACTTGCGGTTATAATAAGTAAAAAATGTCTTAAAACCATTTGAACTGAGACGATTTTTTACCTGTATTTTATAACTGACCATTGTTATGTGTTATGGTTTTGAATGAACTCTTGTGTAATGATAAAAGTGATAGATAAGCTAAATTTAAAGAGCTCTTACCTGTCGTTTTAACTTCAGATTGATTTCTATTTTGCTGATGCTGGTATTTTCTTCTCCTTCAAAGATAGATGAAGATGGTTTGATACGCGTGTTTTCTCCTTGATTCGTTGAAACTCTGCTTCCTCTTGTAGAATTTTTTAAAATTTTAGTCAATTTCGTATTAATTTTAGTCAGTAAAATCAATGCTACTGACGTAGAGTTGAATATTTCCTCGCTGACTTTGTAGGGTAAATAGTTACTCCTAATTACTCCTGAGACGTACTTATAAATTAAGTTTTACTCTATTTTTCCTCTAGAAACATAGCTTACTGCTGGCGGGATTGAAGAGATATGTATGGTTGCACCTTCAGTAGAACTGGTAGTTTGTAGTGGTTACATTAAAATTCACCTGACGATATGGTTTATAGCACACTAACTGTGATTCATCTCTGGAAATTCGGAGAAAGAAACCAGATGATTGATAGTGAAAGTTAGTAAGAAACAAACTCAGGAATTTCTAGAAACTGTCAGGAATGTCAGGCACTACTACACATTCATGCAAACATACAAATTGTATGGTTCGTTAGTTCCAGAAAACAATGACAGAATTAAGTTTTTTTCTTTACGATCAGTAACTTTTTTTTCTTGGAAAAGGAAAAGAATCAGTATAAAAATCCAATCAGCCTTTCTTTTGTATTTTCCAAATTCCTTAACAAAATAACTTTTTGTATATTTTTGTTTGATCTGGTCTGATCGGCTCAGTTTGAAAAAACATTGCTTTTTTTGTGTTACAAATAATGTAATTTAAGGCAGAATACTGTTTCACACAAGGAAAAACTTAGGTCAATATACATTTGCCGTCACTAATCCGACTTGTCTCTCATAACTCGATTATATTTTGTATGTAAAATATAAAAAAGGCTGTTTAGCTTTTCCTTCTTTAACTAATCTGCGTACAAATCTAAGTAAACTTGTCTAATATAGCTCCAATTTTAATCTGGTAAAATGTAGAAATTACTTTTAGATACACTGTAAAGGATTTTTGATTTTTTTATTCACGGAGAGAATGAGATGATATGTATGTGTTGCTCTGCTCTGCTGGAAAGATAACTTTTTCACAACATGAACAGATAACGACGGATTAAGAGTAAGGTAGAGTTAAATTATAGCTTACATTTGAGTTTTTTCTTTTGGTAACAATTACATAGCTAAAACTACGGTAAAATTATGTATCACTTGATTTTGATCTTAAAAGGATCCCAAAGATTGATCTACATGGAGGAAAACCTAAGTGTCAACTGTGTTTCCAAAAGGAGAAATCAAAGTAGTCCGTCTTTCTAGATAGACACAACAAAGAACACTACTGACAGCTTTCACAAAGGGTCCCATAAAAACACGACGATTCTTTCGCTCACTCTCTAGCTTTCTTTTGAAGCTGGTTTATAGTTCATGCGGTAAATTCCTTTTTTGAAATGATAATGGACTGTCGTGATGTCGGAGAAAGTTGGTGATGAGATGATAGAGATTGTATTTTAACGATGACAGTCCCCGAATAAGTGGCAGATGATTTTTTTTCGTCTTCCTTTCTTCTGGCGATGTGCAGCCGTATCCGAAGCAACGATTTATCTGCCAGGCTTTCCCTTGATGTTTTTTATGCCGTCAAATAAACAGAACACAAATTTTACTTCACATCAGTGCGGAATTTTTTTCTCAGGTGTTTCTACCACACTCGTACACTTTTTTTGCGAATGTTATAGTTTTTCTATTGCTAACATTTGCTATTAAGAATCCAAAAAGAACGTTCGCTTAAGAGAAATCAGACGTTTCTACAGAAAAAAGAAACCTTTAGTTGTTCTTCGCTTTTACTGGAATGTGTGCTTGTCCCTTGCACAAAGGAGAAAAAGAAAGAAAAGAGATTGTTGCGAGCAAAGTTTTAGCAAAAAACTACTGAATTTTTCTTGTGAGTGTGCTCGTGTGATTTTTTTTTTTTTTTTGCTTTGTGACGACGATGATGTTGATGATGACGATGAAACAGGTAAAAGGAGAAAACGAAACGATAGGAGACTCAGGAGTTTTTGGCTGTGACCATGTTACGTGCTCTATCAACAATGTGTGCCTCTTGACAAATCCGAGTCCTCTATATAGCCGAAATCATTCTTCCGTTTTCCCTTTGCTCAGGAGCATGAAATAATAGCACACAGCAGCAGAGAGCAACATTACAAAGAGCATTCACTATTTCACCTTTCAGCTCACCAACTCATTCCTCAGCTCAGTTGCAAGTTTGAAAAACATAGTGAGCTCGTCTATCTTGCGCCTTGCATTTATCCGTGATACCAACAGAAACAAGCCGTGTATTTAGTTATTTTTTTTTACAATTTTTTGGTTGGTTCCAACTTCTCCATATTGTGCATCCACAGCGCAGAGTGCAACGCGCTTTCTGTTATCTACTCACTTGCTTGAAAACGTTTCTAGAGTAAACCCCGAAACTACAACTTTGTGCTGGTACTACTCCTCGTCGTTGCGAGATACATGTAAAAGTTGTGTTTGAAAAAAATTATTGGAGTTACCTCTCCACTCCCTTCCATGAAACAAGGAGCTCTGTCTGTCTTGGCATAGTCAAGTGTGCTCCGGTCTGTCTAGCTAGTTTTCCCTTGAACAACTTTTTCCGGTGTGTAGACATTTAGACATACTAAAACAAGGCACACATATAACTCCTTTCTCTTTCGAATTAGGGCGCTAGCTGGCACTCACATTCGGATTATTAGAGTCTATTGCTTGAATATACTGAGAAAAAAGTAAGAGGTGGATAAACAAAAAAATCCACGGAAGTGGAGGAAAAATAAAAATGTTACTCTAATAGAGCATAAAGTAGTGGACACAGAAAAATAAAATAACAACAGCTTTTTTTTTTGTTTCACTCCTCGTCTTGTTAGTCCTTCACATTCTCAGCGGTTTTTTGTGTGGAAAGTTTTTTTTTTTCGTTGGTAGAGTCACCACAAAATGAAGACTGTGGCGGAAAGAGTCCGAGTTTTTTAGGCCTATCTTTTTACCACAATCGTACAATCCAGATGTACAAGAAATGGGCATAGTTGAAATTGGTAGTCAGAAAGCATTGGTTCATGTGCTGTTCTATGACCGCTGAAGATTATTGCTGCTCACCAGTGAATGGCATGGCAAAAAAAACACAGCTTGTTTTAATGCAAAACGGATATTATATTTGAAGATATCCAAGTTTCATACAGAGACGCAGACTGCTAGTATCAATTCACTTGAATACTTTTCGACACTCATACACCATCAAGCAGTTTTTTAAAACACTGCTGGATAATTTTTTTTGTGGTTACCAGTGGAAGTCTTGAAAGACTTTTATGAATGTCCTGTGATAGTTAGGCGCTCTTGCATGTACTCTCTTGCTTTGTTTTTTGTTTTGTCAAATTTGTACACAAAACATGATTGCTGCGTTTGCTCCTCTATGCGATTCTCTTGTTTCGTTTTTCCTGAGTTGAGATGATTGTAGATTAGGCTCATTTGGTCATTGAATAGAGAAAAATACGGTTGTAAGTTTAATGCCACGGCCGTAGAAACTCAAGATTGCGACTCAGCGAGTAAGGTTTGAGTACAGTTTTGTTGAGTACAAAATCATGAATTTTAATGATGAAAGATGTGTTTTGGGGAATGTATGAATACAGCGGAACTACTAATTGGGAAAATAGGAATAAATCAGAAGTACTTTTCCGATGATAGGGGAAATTGTAACCTTTCGGCGAAAATTTCAACAACAACAACAAAATTCGATGGGGGGATTTGTAGTTATAGAAAATTATTCTACACTTCCACTGTACCGCTTCTTATCTGTTGGAGTTAGAAGTTCCGTGTACACTTCACAATTTCTAGTGTTTTGCGCTGCGCTGAACTAAAATCTTTCAGTTGAAAAAAAAATTCTTCAGGTCTGGGAGGAATCTTACTGTCGTTTTATTAGCCGGAATTCTTGATGTTGCCGAGGAATTTTACTGGTAGCTCAATTTTCCGTGCTTTTCACAGGTTGGTATATCTGCATGATCTGGGGTCTCCTTTACATTCCAGTTTGCTATCTTGCTTATCAAGGCGTCTTGTCAATGTATCTAAGAACCATATCAAGATTTTAAATTGTAATAAAATGACAACAAGCTCAATGAGTAAAAACTTTGATTCGTTAGTCTATCAGATTTATAATAGCATAAAGGGAACCATTATCTGTTTGCGTTTCAATGTGAAAAAAATCTTTCTCCAAATATTTCTTGCTTCTCTAAAGCCTATCCACCAGAGTCTTACTGTCAATTTTTATACTTTAATCCATCAAATAATTCAATAATATTTAGAGGTGAACGCTTAGATTGTCTTTGAGTTGAATTCGACTAGAATGTACTCGTGGTCAGGCTGTCGTGACAAATCAATATTTGTAGCTATAACTATGCATAGTTATACTGACCCAAGGATATATCGTACTGAAGAAAAATGAAATGTCTGTTTTCCTCCATCAGCAAGAGGTTCCACCAGTTTTGTATTTCGTTTTCTCATGGATCCGCATTGTAAAACCATCATTACGGTAAAAGTTACTTGTTGTAGCAACAACAAGCAAGTATCAGGAAGCCTTCATTTCTGTTTCAGCAACATGAATCACCCTATGTCTTTTAAATCATTATCCACCACGATCCCTTCTTCTTATAAAAAAACGCAAAATGGATTTTTTGCTTCGTATCCTCTAGTTTCTCTTTGTTTTCTCCTATTTAAAGAAAAATACTTTCTTCCTAAGGTGAATTTCATCATTCCTTGCAACAGACTAGGATTATGGATAGAATGTTACGAGTTTTTGCTCCAGGTGACATTTACTTCGCTCAAGAGCGACAAACCTTTGTCTTTTTTGCCTTTCTCTTTCTTTCAGAATTATATACTGTCTTGCGTCGTAAACATGCAATGGTTTTCTCGTAGCGTAAAAAAATTCTTATAGACAACAGAAATACCTTGAACATGGAACGTTTATTACGCGTATCTTGATGTTTACACGGAACTATAAGGTTTTTTTTTCCAAGCGGGCCATTTTCTATTTAGTAAAATCTCATGTATTATTTATCTCTCTTATTGGCTTTCTTTGCCTATTTTCTGATTGACAAAAAGAATGCCATTTTCCTTTTCTATTTTACCTAGAATTTGAGTATTCTCCTTACATTGCTGATTGATAGAGTAGCATTCTTAACGTAGTCAGGTGCATATTGTGTCAGAGTAATTTTTCTTTATGGAAATATTCGTGCATTCCTGTTAGCATATAACTTTAAATAAATACTACCAATTATTTATGTAGCATTTTTCTGACTGGTGGTTTTGGTCAGCACCGCCACTTCGCTAAACTAATCTGATTATCAAAATGTTTTGCGCTTATTTCGTTTGTTCCAAATACTAAGAAAGTACTAACTTGTACGCTATGATTTAGGTTAAAATACGTCCGTATGTATGCATATAAAAATAATGGCAAATATTTGTATTATGCATTCATGTATATAACTTTTGTCGATTCGATGACATGATTACCTGAATTATCACCATCTGAAACAGCTCAAGCTTATCACAAGGATTCCAGATAAAGCTGAAGAAAGTTATGGTCGGTTTTTACTTATATCTCTGCTCACGAATGGGGTAACACTTCAGCTCTGTTATTAGTGTTCATCGGTCAATCAGCTACATAGTTTTTCGTAAACAGTTTTGGAGAAGAAATGTGAGAAATGTGAGAGCTGTGGAAGTGATTTAAGATAAAAATATCTATCGAAAAGCCTACCTTTCGTTCGTTTTTCTGCTCTGATTGGTTGATTGACGTCTGCACACAGTTCTGTCAAGTAGCCGTAATGTAGGAAAAAACCTTTCTCGCAGTAAATTCAGTCATGAATTTAATCTTTTCTCGGCCATCATTAATTCGACATTGTGGTTTTATCACATGACGTCTTTTTTTGAGAATGTCCAGTCAATTCTTTTATTGGAGTTGCTACTGTGTTGATATTGATATGGTTATAGGGCAAAGCACTACAAAAAGGTTATTTTGCAATTAGAGTAAGGAGGAAGGTCCACGAGTGTTTAGCACTACAGAAAGGTTATTGTAATTCTCAATGTTTGAAGAATGCTGCTGTAATGGAGTTTGTTTTCTGTATCAGCCGAATATTCACAAGACCATTGGAAACACCGACACGCATTCTTTTTACGTAAAAAAAATCTCACAAATGTCCAACTCAATCACGTCGACTTGTTTGCACTTGGACTAGGGTGCTATAAGTATTGCCCACTTTCACGAGACACACTGATCACCGAATGCGGTGGTTAATAACCATGATTGTATTTAGTATTTCCCTTGGAACAGCTCACACTCAATCATTATGGACGAGTGTTTGTAATCATGATCAAGTAGTAATGCTAAGAACGTTTAACATAATGCGGAGGAGGTATATATTTGATATGTTTCGTTATTGCCTCGATTTAATATTGACGTTTGACTAAACATTTAAAAAAGTGTATGCATTGGTGTGATTTGGGATGTTGTAGAAAATAATCGGAAACGAGTCAAAATAGGTTGAATATGAATTCTGCAAAAGTTCAATTTAAGAATCTCAGGGCACTTTGTCTTTTGGTGATTTTTCTCTTAACCTGACTTACTATTTAAAAAAAAAGTCAACAAATTAGTGAAGTGAGTTAACGAGAGATAGAGAGAAAGAGATAAAGAGGGACAAGCACGGAGACAACAAGAACAATGAAGAATGGTGATGATACCAGTAATGACTATAATACAATATCTTAAATGACTGGGATCGTAGTTTTTCTTACAATACTCGCCTTGCCTTACGAGTCACAACAAGGATGGGACACATTGTTATTTTACGATGAAACTGATGATCACGACGGTGCTTGAGTTGACAGTAAGAGGTGTACGCAGTGTATTCTTTCTCTAACAGTTTTCTCTGTATTCCTGCACGCATTCAAAAGAAAAATGTGAATGTTATACGTTGAGATTAGGTGACATGATCAAGCATAGAAGGAATGATAGGATTCAGCATGATGATATGTACTATAAACGGTAACTAACGAAGAAATGGCTGAGTGCAAAGATGCTGGAGTATTTCTTTCCCGTGCTTTCCATCCTATTTATGGTAGCGAGAAAAACACACTAGTGGTCTTGCGGGAAACGTCGAGAGAAAGGAATCGAGCCAAACTTGAAAAACAACGGGAAGCGAGAAAGTAACATCATGACAACGATGCGGGTATACGAAAGAAAAGCAGATGCTTCGAACACCCTACCGAAAAAGGGAAAGGTTGTATATTTGTGATGATTCTATTACAGTTTTTTAGTGGCTTTAGAAATATGAACTGGATCTAATACTGGTTGCGATGGGGAAAATCATCACTTGTTTTTGTAGCATAACAGAAAGGGAAAAAATTTGTTGGTTGCTAGTCTACCACATAAAAGGCTAGGAGATACACACACTCACAGAATATGGGGAGGAAGCAAAAGCTGAAATCTGTAATGTGATTATGTCAATGTAACTACGTTATAGGTAAACCTTATAAAAAATCCTTGATTTGCTTGTTCGTGTTGCGGACACGATTGTGGCAGTTGATGTGTGGAGTAAGTCGTATCAGTTGAAATCAGGCTGGTGTATTGAGAATTTTGTTGTTAAAGGTGAAAGCTTTCATATTTTGGTGCGGCATGGCAGCATAAAAACCCTTTCCTAATGACTCATTCTGTAGTTGGCTATGCAGATAGTTTAAATTCAAACCAAAACTCATTACTTGTTGTATAAAAGCGATAATCTGCATACTTAATCGCTAATTGCTACATTAACTTTTCAAATCATGGGCAAGCTACATACATAGAGCTATTTCCTTACACACAATAGAGTACGCTGGTGGACATGAATTAAACTGAGCTTTGATATCAACATAAAACAATAAAGAGAGCTTTTTTTCATAAAGAGAATACGTGCGGAAAGAGGAAGAATCCCAGAGGCTAAAGACCTAAATGTATATAATCAATTTGCAGAGGTGGTACTGGGAGTTGTTACCCATTGAAGGTTTAATTGATCAGGGGGAATCTGTGTTACTATTATCATTACAACAAGTTTATATTTTACACTTGATCAAATTAAGACTTCACAATCTCACAGCCACCCTTTCTTAATACACGGGCAGTCCGCAGTACATCACCTACCTGGGGGTATGGACGCATGGGACGCATCTAGAAATGCTTGGTTCGTAGAATTGTTGTCCGTCTACCAAATAAGGTCTCTTTCATTATTCCTCCACGACGTTACCATCAAAACAAATTACTTAACAACACCTTTTGTTGTTTTTCGGACAAGATATTGTTATTATTGTTTGGTAGAAGCAGTATACTTATTCTTTGGCAAGTCATGAGACGCGCTGTCACAACCTGAGGACGCTACAATTGAACCAACCAGAACCGGCCATATAATGATAGTGCGCTTATTTCTTTAAACTATTTGTAATATTACTTCACCTGAATCGTTTTTAAAAGTCCTGTTTAATCTTGGACAAAGTAAGTTAACTTCCGAGCGCATGTAAAAGCATCTTACTTGAAAAAAGCCTGTGGCTTCAGCAGAAACGCTACTAAACACAAGTTTGTCATGGATAAATATTATATGTATTACCCTGGGAGACCCTGTCACCTGTAAGAATGATATGCTTCATTTTGACTGATTTTTTTTTATCCCATTCCAACCACCGTCCCTTATTACCACGTAGCCCCTTGGTACTACTTAATGTTAGTAAATCAAACTTCATAAATTCACGGAGTTCGGTTAGTTTGTAGTGCCAATACAATATTAGTTATAATAGACGCTTGACTTGTATTCAGAAAAGGTCTTGTAATCGAAATGATATGCTAAGGCAGTTTTTAACTGTTACGGTGTTAGGGCACGAAAAGCAGATTGGCGGCTAGCGATCTGATTGTATGTAAACTCTTCATTTAAATATGAAATAAAGCGATACTAAACTAAACTAAACGGAAAGCGTCCGGTTGCTTTGACTTTAAATAGTGATGAGCTTCATGTTCAGAACTTCTTTTTAAATGAATATCCACTCAGGGTTACCAGTTAGTTTACGAGCGACAGTGGTTTTTAAACTCGTCAAACAGACTACAATGTATTTTTCGATTCATTTCTATAATCATAGAATCTTGAAATTCGTCATTTCATTTGTGAAATGCTTCAAAGTCTCTATCAAGGCTCAAATTTGAAACGCAGCGGGGTTGAGTTTTTGTTTTGTGACAAATACAAATAACTTTCGATTGCTTTTTTGGTTCTCCAGGACATAAAATTGTAGTTGAATGTTGTTTTTCCCATTTATACATCATAATGCTTTTGTAAACATAAGGTTAATACCTTATCTGGACACGAACCCTGAGTCTGGATAAAAATTCGGCTTTTTCGATGAGTTGATGAATCTAATCTTGTTTTCGAACTTAGGAGTGCCATTAGAATAGCTTTTCGGGTAAAAGTATAAGCTAGTTGAATAAAGTTGAATCGTATGGTAAAGTATCAGATTTGAATGAACCATTTGGAAAATTACGTGGCGAATTGCTTACTGTCGCTAACTTTGACGAGGTACGGGTACTGCCGGAGGTCATCGACATGCCCACGTCTCTCCGCTTGCGCTTGCATGACACCTTCCCATTCTGATTGTCACACTTGCCACATTTATTGCGCAAATCGCGGCAGCGTTCCGGGAACCCAACAAAAGAAGCACAACTTGTACTATCGTAGGGTTTTCCACAACTGTATCTCATCTGTCGGGTTCTACCTTATAAATCATATATGTAAATATTATTTTTGAAAAATTTGAGGATAATTATAGTATTCGTTAAATATTCGTAGCGTGTATACCAACACCAAACTTGATTATGAATTTGAAATATGTATTGATCGTAAAAAAATGAGCTATTAGCGAAATCTGCCCAACTGTCAATCTGCAACATGCGGCCATGAGTTTTGTAAGGGAAGTATTCAAAGGTACCTCGCTATATTCACAAAAAACCGCCAAATAACATCAAACTCAGTACCTAAGTCGTCTTTACCGTGCCCAAGGCATTTTCACCAGATGCATGAGAAAAATACAAAAATTTGGTACTGACATCAAAATACAATCCGTTACCCATCCCTATTGATAAAAAACCCCTTTCTCCATGTACACACAATTATACGCACATTTTCCGGAATACCTGCCACAGATCCCAGGAAGACAAACCATGATTCTTCTCTATTATGTTTTTAATCTTGGGAGGGAAGCTTTTAGGAAAAACGTCTGAGAGAATTGTGAAATGCTTCGTATCCGGTGAAGGGTTTTACCGAGCAAGAACAAGTCTTGGCTTCACTAACTGAAACAATATAAGAGGTAATAGAATCCGGTTGCATATTTGACCTTTAATTTGGACTTGATCGTCTGTTGATGCAGTTTTATGCTGTTGGAAATATGCAAGTACAAAAAGTATATCTACAAGTATATCTATGAAAACTTTACAAGGCTGACTTTGGAATTATGATTATAAAACCAAGTGACACACATCTTCCGAACAAGTTTTGAAGACCGTAGAGAGAATACAAGTAGTTCGTTTTTCTAATTATTTCGACAGGTTATTTGGCTTTCCTTTTTCTCACCGGAAACAAAATCAGACAAAAATAATGGCTATCTGCAAGCAGGGAGAAGAAGGAATACGCTCAAATAATAATGATCGTTCCGGAATGGCGACAACTGGTTCTCTATTCGGAGCGTTACAGAATAGCGTGGCAAACCGTAATAATGAAAAAAATAGTTCGCAATTACTTTTCCCTTTCTGAGACTGCAGAGTTCTGTGTCCTTCTTCACCGTCCACTTTCTTGGCATAGTATATATCTCAAACTAACGAAAATGAACAGTCAACTTGCCGCATTGTTTTCTAAGACTTGTTTCGCCTCTCTTTTGCCATAATACAAATATTTTCACAGCTTAATTGTGATCGTTTTCTTGTCTTAATGTTTCGTCGCCTTACACCAATAGTCTGGAACTGGAATCGTCTATCTTTGAGATGTCATGAGCTGGCCGGGGAATCATTTATTCGCATACATTTTCCTACTAATTCATCATTGCTTTAGCGAATAAGTATCGCATCGGACATGTCGTTCACACAAAGTCCAGTGAATTCAACCGATTGTCTTCCGTTGGCATTCAATCTTTTTTTTAAGGATTTTAGTTGAAACTTGACTTTTGTTGAAACCTGACCTGTTTCTGAAACGCGATAGCAAGTTTAAAATTATTTTTCCTGAATAAGTTCCTGAAATGTCGTGGACATTGGCAATAATTTCCGCTAAATATATTTCCTATCAATTTATTTTCATAGTTTTTCATGTATTGAGAAGCAAACTTAGATGAAAGTTACGTTTATATCTTTTACGCTTGATACTAAAATCGTTTTGTGGGCGCCTGGAATATGGCTAAGGATTAATATATCATAATTCAACGCTTGAAACTCCTTCCTACATCCTAGCCGTTCATCCTCTCAAGCCAGAAAATGTGGAGGGTTTTCAAAACTCTGAAGCTTAAGGATTTAAAGATTAAGGTAGAGCGGGATAGACGTGACAAGGAACGGAGAAGGTATGTATATTAACCAAATTAAACGTCTCATAAACAGTAGGTACTAAATATTCAAAGTACATAAATGCTTTGTTCTACGTCAAAGATAAACATAAACATGATAACATGTAGTAACTAATAACCGTTTTCTGTACAGCAGATGGCAGAATGGTAAAAGGTAAAGGTATAAATTGAGACAGGGAAAAAATTATCTTTGACGGACAAGTAATCCAAGTAATGTGGTACTGTTGGAATGCTATGCACACGATTTAACTTTCGGCTGTTCTACCCATCAAAGCGATCAACAGGGGGATAAGTTAATATCTCCCCATTAGCCTGTAGGAATATTGCATACGTGGCTGCTTAAATGATGAGATATTATATTATAACCTTGTACTACGCAGACGACTAAAATATGAAATAGTTGCTTTCACTTTATTTCATCGAGCGAGTTGATTTCATTGATCAAGCAGAGTGAAAGCAAATCAGAAGGTAAGGCTCATCCTCACCTGTTCCTGACTTCTGATTACCATGGGACCATGCAAATAGCTTCCAAAACGCTTTCAGGGTTAGTATAGATGCAGAGCAGTACGTTGCAGATTAAAAGGAAAAAAAATATGAAGAATAGGAGTGGCAAAGAGACCACCATAAGAAAACATGTGGTGGGCTCCTCTGTGATTAATTTCTATTAGAAAAACTAGCCCCGACTAGAATCATCAATGGGAAAGTTCGAAGTGCTCAACTAAATGAAAGAAAGTTGAGAAAATTGGATTGAAATGGCGGAAGCAGAGCATTTATATCCACCAAACTCAGAGCCCACCAAAAGTCCTGCAAACACATATATTAACTACAACGGAAAATTTGCAAACAGGTCTCAATGGAGTTGCGGAAGACCAATTCAGTTTTGTGAGGATCGCTCAAGGGTTCACTTTGGAGTAAGGACAACAAGAGACCGTACAGGACAAACATTCCAACAGAAAAGCGCTGTAGATCATACTTACGACACTGCAGAACCACAGCATTCAGTCACAGTAAGAAACTTTCAAAAATTTCATACTTTTACTAAACAATTTGTGAAACAGCCACAATTAAAAATGGATATACATATCTATTTAATCTTCAATCATTAGACTAACACTAACAGGGCTGAGTTCAAGACACTTAGTTTGTTACATACCGAGGGAGGATGGCCAAAGGAAATAAACATTCGGGATGCGGAGCTTATCGACCGTACCAAAAAGAAGATGCAAAAGGAGGAGACATATTTGGAAACTGTGCCCCTCATGGCAAAGGTAAGTGAACATTTTCCGAATATCAAAGTATAGGGTCTGTAAAAGGCACTGAATATGAATTAAATTGTTTCAGGAAGCTGAACACCTAGTTCGACACAACAACACGTTAAGATTGTGCGATTCGTACAGTAAAAAGTCGTTTGTAGAAAAGAAAGACACAAAGCCATACGCGAATGTGGTCTCTGTATACAAATGTCCGTCCCGACGCAAACGCCCAATATCAAAAATAACATTTGCTCCAGACAACGTAGGTCGGATGGCAGTGGCCTACTGCCCTTACGAGTTTGATCCACTTCTCAGGGAGCAAAGCTGTGAGGCATTTTTCTGGGAAGTTGAAAATTCAACGAGACCGGAAGGAATGGTGCGAGCTCCAGCACAGATAGTTGATTTACGATACCACCAGAAAGACATTCATAGTGTTTGTGGAGCTCTCTTCACAGGACAAGTTGCTTCTTGGGACACGAGAGTTGGACCGAATCCGCAGGCAATCTCAACTTATGACATGAGTCACAATGATGTTTGTACAAGTGCTATGTGGATTAACAGCAAAACTGGATACGAGTTCTTTTCCTGTGGATTGGACGGCATGGTGGAGATAATGATATTAATTCACAAAATTATTTTATGGTGCCTCAAAATGTTAAATCCTTGTAGGTTATTTGGTGGGATGTTCGGAATCTCACGGAGAGATTGGACACTGTTTATGCGGATCCTGAAAAGGGTCGATGTGAAGCAGATCAGGCAATTCCAATCACGGTGCTAGAGTACGAGCACACATTACCTACAAAATTTCTAGTTGGAACCCAGTATGGTATGTTTTCAAGTCAACTATCGGTTTCCTAATTCATAATTACACTGCTGTTGCGGTTCTCAACTAGGGCAAGTAATGGTATTCATGAAGAAAGGAAAAACACCGCAGGATCGTCTTGTAAATTTGTATGCGGCGCACAAAGGCCCTGTCAGATCTATACATAGAAACCCCGTATTCATAAAGAATTTCATGTCTTGTGGCGACTACCACCTAAGAATTTTCGCTGAGGATTGTCGCGACTCAGGAATCATGTGGACAGCGCCAAGCGTAAATCAATGCAACAGTTTGTCACTGGTATTATGGCGTAAACAATAGCTGGGGTTTTAAAACAAACGGTATCTTCATGTTAAAGGATGCGCTTTATACCTACGCCCATTGGTTAAACGGAAAACCATGCGGGTTGGTAGCCAGCCGATCAGATGGGTGCCTAGAGTTCTGGGATCTCTTAATGCAAGGAGTTTCTAGCATCTTAACGACTAAAGTAAGTGAGGACGCCTTAAGCACAGTCTGGCCGGCAGACACTGGGAGGCATGTTGCAGCAGGAACTGTCAATGGAGACATTCGCTTGGTGAAAGTGTGTCAGTTACTGCACACCTTTGTGAAAACTGACAAGTATGTAATAAAAATACAACTTATGAAGCAACAACAGACTCGCTGTTGTGGACCTACATGGAAATTTAAAATGATATTTCATTCCCAGATCTGCACTCGCAGCTTGCTTTGACCGCGAATCTAGACGAGAAAAATACCTTGAACAGCGGAATAGGGAGATCCGGTTGGCAAAGAAACATCGGGATGCGAAAAAGAAAGAGAGCGATGAACATCAGCAAAGTGCAAATTCGGAAGCTGCAGGCACTGTGCAAGTTCCTATTGAACCTGCAGAAGAAACCGGTAGTATATCAGAGGATAAAGAACTCTTTATCTCACTTGCGAATTTGGTAATCTCGTAATAACGCAAAAATCATCGATACTTTGTCATGAACTCAAACTAAACTAACACGGTTTTCTACATTTCCTTAACAGGAAAAAGAACAAGCGAGCTCTCAAGTGGCAGAAAAAGAAACCAATGCAGAAACAGAAAAAGACATTTGTAGCAAGGACCCGGAGATCATTGAGAAAAAATGTTAAATTATTAATAACTGTTTAATCCCTTGTCTACGCCCACTTATCCTTATTAGGAAACATCATAAAATTAGTAATTACGGTATTAAATTATGTTGCGAAAGTGATTTCCTATAATTGACGATACATTTCAATGACAATGGTGCAGAATTCGTTGTAAATTATAATTCCGAATTGTTTTCTACTAACCAGCTTTTGGATCTATAAAAAAATTACCCAAATTCTTGATAACTATTCAGGCGCACTTTCTAGTTGGCAGTCAAACAATTGCAATGACAAGGTAATTTCATTTGGACTTAATTTTTGCGGTTATATCGGTAAAATATAAACGATCCTAAACCACAATGGCATCATCGACACATTCATTTCAAATGAGATTTTGTCGCCTAATTCCGCTTCTCGGCAACGTAAAAGAAATGAACCCAAGTGAGAGTCAGATGCATCAGACAATACGCAAACGACTTCATTAACTCTTATTGTCGCTTAATATTTGATAAAATTTTCATAGCACGTTAATCTCTCTGTGATACTGTGGTAGTTACACGGTTTTTCATTTTCTTAGAAATATATAACATCCGTCAGTCAGGTTTACGCATGAGATGCAAATATGAAACTTCTCAGTCAGAGTGTACTCAACGTGGTAGCTACAAAATTCTCTACAAATTTCACAAAAAAAGAAACAAGAATTCTAGTAGAATTTGGTTAAAACCTGAGCTGCTTCATTATTATTGGGTAACAGGATTAAAATAGACAGTTTGAAAGATTTGAACTTGACTACGTCTACCCCTAATCATGTGTGTAGGTATGTATTGCTTTGCATGCTTTTAGTAAATTATTATCTTTTCGCACCCGTCAGAACGATCATAAGTAGACTGCAATCTTGCTCTGTTATAAAACTTGTTGAGTGGGCAGACGAGCAATATGTATTGATTTTTTTCGAAACTTTTTTGAGCCTAATTACTAAGAAAAAGTAAGTTTATAACCAATTATGCATATTTTTAACCTACCATGCATAGATGTTTGCAAAATACCTAAAAAAAAAAACAGACTGAGCCGAAATTATTGAATTATTCCAAATGCATACCTAACTGCGCGCGATGCTTGCCATTCTAACATCACCTTATCAATCTTTGAGAAAACCAACTTGTTTCAAAAATCCTTTGAGCATAAAATATGAAGGGGCATTTTTCTATCGTTAAACCACACACTTTTATTTACAACTATTGATTGAACGTTATCCCTCTGAGAGGAACTTTATATGATTTTCCGCCTTGATCATCATACGACAACACGGGTTTGAGCAATCAGATATTTTCTTTGTGGCTTTAAAGATATTGCATAAATAAGCAATTTAAAATTATTAAATGCTTGTTCATTTAATTTATTATTACGGATGATCTGCAATAAAAGTAAAACTAATGATAGTAAATTGTTCATGGAGATATTTTATTTTTAAATTTGAAACGGTTATGCACATTCTCAAGCTAGGATTTCAAAATTATTATGATTACCATGCATAAGTTCAGCAGTTCATTGTTACAAAATCACATTTAGTGGATGATGATGAGCATGACGTATGAAACTCACTTTCGGCTGGCTCATCCCAATCGTCGTCAAACAACAATAACAATCCATTTATTAAGTAGCGTAAGCTGCTTTATTAAATTGTTCGTGTCTTTCCGTCTGTCCGTCGCCCCTTCGGCAGTGTTGCAGCTTTTAGTGCAATATAGCCGTTCTCACGGTACAAGTGCGAGTCAGACTAGTACACGTGTGTTCCGTCGCCCTTTCGGCTGTGTTGCAGCTTTTTATACAGTACATGCCGATCTCACGTTACAAGTGACAGGGAGAAAAGCTAGTACATACAACAGGAAACGTGCAGCGTAGCGTCGTTTTTTCTTCGTTTTTTTGCTTTCATTCGATAACTTCGAAATTCTTTGTCGGATAGGTCTGATGTTTTGGGTACAGGTTGCTGGGAGCCTTTGACAGCAGGTAAATGGGGTTTTAAGTGATTTCAGGTACCTGCACTTGCCCGAATGCGTTTTTAGGAATAACTTGAGCACGCCTAGTCTGATAAATCTGATATTTTGTACAGAGGTTCTAAGTAGCCTTAGGCAACGAATGAATGTATTTACGCTGGTTTCAAGGTATCTGCCGGCGCCGCTTTGGGTTTTTTGTTATAATTTGGACATACTTTATCTGATTGACATTAACTTTTGCGCTGTTTGTTCCGGGCTTACGCTACTTCGGTATTCCGTTGTACCGGTTTATTACTGTTACATTAATTTTTGCTAAAGATCTTGCTACTTTCATTTTCCGATCAACAAGCACACACAAGTGGGAGTACATAAATTTCATTCTCATCAAACTCACGTCGAGCCGGGATCCATCACCGTGAATATTTCTCACAGAAAGAGCTCACCTACGATCTGCATGGGAAGACAGATTATGACGCTAAATAAAAAGTGTCAGCTTGACGAATACCACAAGATACTACTAACTTTGCTGTTGAGTCACCAGGTGTACAATATTCGTAGTTTATTGCGTTTCCTAGCTGTTTATGTTACTAATTGTCTAGCTTTTGTGAGTCGTGAGACGAAATCCTATAATAATAACATTAGGATAATCATAATTCAAATGTCTGGCGTTTAAAAATACTATCACTTTTCAGGAAGTCAAACGTTAGGGTTTTATTTCTATGATTATACATAGTATGGTGTGTTGAACTAGTCTTTAAACTAGACTGCCTACTGCTCACTGTGGCTTTGTTTCAATCATGTCCATAATTAACTACTTTCCCTGGTGGTCATGCTTCCTAGGTGCTTATCGCTCCTTTGAGTAAAGTGAACATATAGCCTCCCAAAGGCACGAATTTAAAGAAATAACTCACTCTCATTTTCATTTCAAGAGCAAAATGGGAAGCAAAACAAGGGACAGTTTTTTGTGCACACAAAATGCTCGGTAAATTGGATCAAATGACAGCAATAAAAAAGTTGTTAAGGAGCTTGTCGTGCCACATTTTTTCTGTTGTTTTACGTTCAAGGTTCTTATGCATGGTTATGCTATTAATATGAATTTCTGTTGAGACCTTGAGACCCCAGAATAGCATCATGAAATACTATTTCCGTCGCATTCCAGAAGCGGTGTACTGAGATTCCCACATGTTTGTTGGCGACGACAAATGTGTTTTTCTCAGCCACCATTCCACCCATTGGGAGTTTAGTTTCCATTTGTTGAAATTTGACAAGAAGATACAAGAACATCGATTATGTGTTCATTTTCAGCTAATACGATTTAAAAAAGAAAGACGCAAGATTGAAATACGGCTCGATGATGGCAAAAGGAATGAACTATAATGAACTTAATCATTGATCAAGATCAGCACACCGCACATCCACTATCTTTTAATAGCTCTCATGATGAGTGATAGAACTTGCTATGGATGATTTTTGTAAAGTTATACAACCATTAAAGTTTATCTAGACTACATGAAATCGGGATTAAATCAGATGGATTGCACCAATTACATACGATTTGGTTTTAAAAAGACGGAGTACTTTAAGCCATAGTTTTGTAATATGAAAACTTGCCAAACCAACCACTGTGACCTTTCTATTTTTTTAAATTTCGTTAATTGCATACTCTTTGTATTATTGTATTATGCGTATAGGTATTTCCTTGTAAACATTGTGGGCTTCTCGCATAAGTGTTTAAAATACCTAAATACAAGCTCATTTTTACGTACTAACGAAGCCATTATTAAATCATCCGTGAAACGCCGAAATGAAAACAAAGCTATAACTTGCAATTAAAAAGTAGGTATTTCAGAGGATACTATAAATGTGAACTATAGACTCTTTCAGCGATACTAGATGGATTTATAATAACTATTAACTATTTACTTAGTGAAATGTAGGAAGCCTTAAGGGAGGTTATAGGAAAGAGGCCGTTTAGAAGAGAAAATTTGGCCATTTGTTTGAACCATTTGGTAATTAAAAACTGCATGTAATTTTCAGCAAGAGGATGTAACTTTCTGATCATTTCCAATAACTTTATAGAAGTTATATACTATATACTATCTTCTATTATATATACTATGTACGTATGTATGTATGTATTTATTATAACCTAGTACGGCAGTATAATATGCTTCGATTTAAAGTCAGGTTTAAGATTTAATCATTTTAATGTATCGCAATAATAATACGGTAATAACAGGTTGCCTTGAGCACGTAACATTGTGCAAATTAACAAAATTGTTTTTACTGTAGCAAAAGAATCGACATGTGTCGATAAAGTCACAGAGTCTAGCTTTCTTTGATAATGCCTCAAAGATAGAAACTGACCTTAGGGCTGCTGATGCCTGTCTGTATGTGAACATTGTTGAGGTATCTACACCCTCAACTTTCATCAACGCAATTCAATGATGTCTTTCTGTTTGACTTAAATTAAATTATGCGATGATCATTCTGGCTAATTATATTTTCAAAAAAAAAACTTTCCAATTAATTTAGAATCTAAATTTAAAACGTAGTGGTTAAAAATCAAATGTTTTGTAATGTGCATTGCTAAACAAGTCAAGGAGTCTAAAATGCAAGATTTGTGAATTACAGATACATACACATGTGGACGTGATAAGAGATATTGACAGAGAAAGCAATGTATTTGCGCTTAAATAACTTGTACTTACCTACCTACACTCATGTGTGATTGCTTGGTGTTCACAGAATGTGAAGTGCACTCAGTGTGTGCATCATCAAAATTAGCGGACCTGGAGTAGATTTTCCCGGGCTAAAAAATATATTCTTTACAAATTCTAAATCTAAAAGAAGTTTGGGACCGCTTCAATAGCTTCAACTTAAAAGCGTACACCCTGTAGGCATGGCATCCGTATTGAAAAGTGTTGCAAAGTATGTTGTTTTCATTCATGCATGCATTGCATATAGCTGACTCAGACAATAAATGATTTATACTTCAACTGGTCCTTTAAAACGGAAGAGAGTCTTCTGAAGAAACATACACCCAAAGGCTGGGTTTCTCATTTGCTTAGACCCTGAAAAATAATGAAACATACAATTTAACCATTTTACTTCCTCGAATCGGGTGGCTTTGGCAAGTCTTTTGGGAAGCGGTAAGATGAGCTTTACAAATTTTAAAAGGCTCTTCTGCCTTCTGCTCTTCTTTTAACATCCTAATTTGAATTCCAAGTAGAAGTGTAATAAGACTATTTCTGGCGTTTCCTAGCGAGTCTGAATTTAGCCATGGAGGCTTAAGTCAGCCAAAATACCCAGGTAATGGCTTCTTACATGTTTAAAACAGACCCATTCACTGTTGAAGACCTATAAAACATCCCGGTGGCGATACAAATTACAAATATAATAATATGTTATCTTCATACTAACCTTGATTTTAGCACCTTTTGGGCACACCCGTTTTTGCAGTAGCACGGATTATTAAATTTGTCATAGATAAGCCACGGTTACTGACGATGATGACGGAGAATGATAGAGCAGTATGAAAAAAAAGAAGTTTACATGGCATAAAGGGGTTGAGAATGCTGAGATAACCGCAACTGCATCAATCATCGCAGACAAAAATAGCTTAAAATGATTATGTTGTTGTGCGGTTTCAAATTTAAGGCAAAAATCATCGCACAGACAGTCTTTGATTCCTGAAAAATGAAATGAAAAGGCATCTCTCGCTAATAGAACATTCAAAATGAAAGAGTGAGAATCCTCCAATCTTACGCTGAGGCCGTGATTTCAAAAAAATGAAACAATAACATTGTTAAAAACATTAAAAAATCATGTCTTTGTATTTAACTGCATCAGTCTGCATGGCGCATGCATGCAGCACCCCTTGCTATGATTCTTCATTTAATGCGCTCCCTTGTATTGCGTGTAGGCAAAAGTGGGCGATTTTCTTGAAGCTTGCAACAAAGGGCAGGATTTGGGAAAGCTGTGACACACAGATTAAATGCGAACAACGGCTAAATGAAAACTTTAGTGTAGAGCCATAGCAAACGCAAATATATATTTATGTGGTTGCGCCTTTAACATGGGTTTTGACTTTTACCTTAATTCTTGTACATGTTAGTTCACTATTTTCGCAATGCTTTTCATTCAGTTGTAAGTAGGAAAGCGCGCAGGGGGGGGGAGAATATACGCAAAGTTAAGTTTTATAAAAATGGTTAATATTTTTTTTTGTGGGATTGCTCGTAATAAAATGGATTGTTTCATGTCTTGATACGTTTATGATTCGCAAGATCCCTTCGTTCATGAAACATAAACAGGGGAATGTGTTAAGTCAGTGGTGGGCTTAATAGAAGGAAAAATTAACTCACTGACCAGAAGACCGTGTCAGAAATGCTTTCAGCGGTAGCAATATGTATTCTGCAAAGCCTCAGTTGAATTTTCGATATCAACAGAGCCACTCCTTCATGCTGTAAATGCTATCGTAAATTAAGCCAGTGGACTTTTTTTGCAATAAAAAACCCTTAGTCGGTAACTAAGTCATTGACTGAATTGTCCGAAGAGGTTCCTGTTCTGGTGAAACAAAATGGATACGTAGATTTCGAGGATATTTACAAAGTGAGGATTGTGCATTCCTGGATAAAGCAACGGGATTCAAAATGACGCTAAATATGTAAAGAAAAGTACGCAAAAATTTGTGGAAAACTACTTTTTAACTGTATTCGTCATTGAAAGTGGAATTTGTTGTTTGCGTTCCATAAAAGTAGAACCGATTTTAGGCTGATGAGTCCAAGGAATCGAGTGAGTATGATTGTGGTGTAGTTGCGAAATGTGAATATGTGCTTTGGTTGTTACTCCTTCCGTCGGTTTCTCATTGAGGTACAATGTTGTCCAGAAGATATTTGCGAAGCCATTTGCAACTTGCCTCATGTCTTGTTACTTTCACTTTGTTGACGAGTTTATGCTGTGCAGTGAGAGCGTTTGAGACTCATTATGATGGTGGGCTGGTGTTCGCGTCACCTTCCCGTCAGAATGACAATAATTCAAGTGAAAAATATTCTCAAGGACCTTCCACAGGTAAAGCCATGTTTTCCTTTTGTAGTTTGACCTTTGTTGCAATTTCATCTAGTAAAGATAACAAAAAGCGCAATGTTTACGCAACGATCCTCGATTACGTACCCAGAATAAACTAACAAGGCATTTTTGTGCATTCCATCCCTTAGCAAATACGCAGTGAAAACTTTAGTTACAGAAAGAACATAAACGACAACTCTTAGACAACGCTTCGATTAAAATGAAGATTTGGCTAAAAATTTATCAAAAATTGCAGTTTGCACAAAGATGAAGCCAAGTGTTTACAACAAGTTATCTTGGAAAAATGCAAGTTTATATTACAATGCATTTCATAACTGTATAGTCCATAGTTCAAGTAGAAATACCAAATTTGAATTTTCTGAACCCGAAATGCATTTTATAGGAAAGAACAAAGAACGAGCACGATCAAGTCAAACGAAGAAACCGAACTATTATCGTAGTACCGTAAATCATCTGAAAATATATTTTGCGTATCGACAGCCGAATAATTATAATTTCAATAAAACCAGTTAAAAGATTAGGGTCAAACACTGATAGTTCCCTGAAACAATCACCACGGATAGTTCGATTGTAGCGTTCTTTAGCCGAAAAATAATCATTTGTAATTGCCGGCAATTACAAAACTGAGAAAAACACTTCTGAACCTCTATCTAAGCCCAATTATTCATTCATTGAAGACTCTATTTCCTAGTTTGTAGCATGAGATACGTAACTGTACCCAGACCAATGGAGTTTTTTCTCTTGATAAATGTTTAAATTATGAAAATTAACCGGTAAAAGTTCATTATGTAGGTAGCTCATTCGGAAAGTTTTTCCATGTCCGCGTGTCCTATGACATAATTAATCACTAGGAAGCTAAATTATACTTTTCGATAACTTAAATAGGGGATTTCCTTGATTTGCATCTGTATCAATTAATAAACTCAATGTGCCCAGTATTTTTTTAAAGTAGCCATGTCAAATCTTTCTAATTGCGCTACTCATAAAAACTTTCAGCTTAAAATGTAGTATTTGAGCCCTGGAAATCTCTGGTACGGTACATTCTTTCATGTAATTGTTTCCACAATGAATTATAAGTACTGACAAGGAAAGTTTTTAAAAAACGTGTGCAACTATTTTGTTAAATTAGGCACAACATCGTGTACTGACGTGTATCAACTGTGACCCTTCTCCGTATCCGTTTTAATGTGAAACAACACAAAGCCATTAATTTAATGTACCCACATTACACGAAATTTTCATTAGTACATAATTCCAAACAAATCAGAGAAACCATGCAGTTAAATTTTCTTATTTTCACAAATAAATGCCTAGATAATCTTTTCATAACTGTCTAAGAAAATCACGAAAAAAACAAGCATCGCAAAAGTCCTCATGCGTTCCATTCCTATTACGCGATCAGCAATTGTAACTTGAATTCATAATAGACTAACCAGTTAGGACATAACTGTCAGGGAGTTTTGTGAGAAAATACGCATAAAATACAAATTGGCCGATAAAAAATTTGATTCGAGTAAGTAATGAGAGCCAAAAAAAAACATCAAAATTCTTGTTAAAAAAAGAGCTTCATTTAAATAAGATAGTAAATTATTTACTATCGTATGTAAATTAGTTGTAAAAATGGCATTTGATACTTCCTGTTATTAAAATTGAAACCTGTGAAATAATGATCCTACAGGCCATAAAAAGTGTGAAAACAAGTCGTTTCTATTTTATGCGAACTGCCACTCAGCGACACTTTCACTGACATAAACCCCCATATCATAAAAAAATGTCGTCACCTGAAGAATCTACAAGTGTCAACACCTAGCTTATGATGGTAACAAAGATAAGTCAGAAAAAACACGATGAAACAAAGAAAGTACTTTTGGGATTAAAACATACGTGCTATATCCGTGCTCTCTTATTCACGTTAATTTGCATGCAAATCTATGTCTGAATCAATAACAGTTCTGAAACTATGACAATGTGGAAGTGTTCATAACGACATGGGTGCTCGAAAAAAGTCTTACTTTAGTGTACTACTCCTCATGTTCACTCCCCGAAAGGTCACCCAAATAACCACAAACGAATGAGAAAAAAAGGCTGATAACAAGTTTGAAGGTAGATTTAGCGTGACTTGAAGACAAGAAGTAACATGTTTTATAGCCTGACATGCACAAGGAAGAAGATTAGGGAGCAGATCTTCTTAAGTAATGGTACAGCATCAGGAAATGTATTCGATGGATTATTGTGATAAATTCAGTTGGCTACACTAACTGCCACCAGTTGCCCCATTCTCTGGGCGTTTATTTGGTGCGGCCCTTGTATTAGATATGAGTAGATTTGAAATGGCAAGCGGATTGTATCACTGTGACTCCTCCATATAATATGTTAATTAAAAAGGGCTGCATGAGGCACAAATAAAAAAGATGATCAAGTTCACCCACTATAAATATCATGCTCTTAATAGCATTTGTACGACAGGAAAACCTACTTGCACACCGAAACAATCACACATTACGTTGGTGTTAAATTTACGCGTTACTTTCATCTTTTTCGTACGCAGTCAGGCAGCAGTGAAAACTGTATGAAATTACATTTTAATGTGGCTTCATACGTACTGTATATCTGGCCCTGTATAATAAAATGCAAGTATTGTTGCCTAATGAATATATTCGGGAGGGGGGGGGGGGGTATTTGGTATTGTATGCCAATGCTACGCTTAGCTTTAAAGGAAAAAGATCAAGAATGGGTATGTTTATAATATAATATACTGCAACTCAACATACAAAAACATTTTTTCCTAGGGAACCCTGTTCTCGTAAAATATTCAGGGGTACAACCCTTCGTAATTAGTGTTTTAAGAAACCAAAAATACAAAAGAACCTAATAGGATGGAATTTAAAAAAGAAAAAAAAAACCAGTGAACGTGGTCCCTGTGCATCATTCCTTGCTGGTTGTTACGTATTTTTGTTTTGAATCAAGTTTTAATCAGTAGATCCTATTTCAATTTTTAAAAAATTGAAATATTCTCAAGGAGAAAAAGCAATGGCATATATTTCGAATGTGAATTGCAGCAGATAGAAAATTTATTGAGGCATGCATTGTTACTATTTTCTGGCTTCAGGGAAGAATTGTAAATCAGCGAACAGGTAATTTTATTAATGGACCATGTATTATTAACGCATTAACAAGTCATTACTTTCTTGAAATAACATCGTCCACCAAGAAGAGAAAGGATGTGAACATAACTATCTTTATTTCAATAGATCTGAAAATGTACTTACTTTTGTGCACTTGCTTTTATTTGAAACAACAGCCTCTCGTAAATTTACCTGGCAATAACGAGCTGTCATCTAACTTCATAGTGACGACTAGTTTAGTGTTGAAGCAGTTTTTTTGGTGATAAACGTCATTTAGTAATGCGGTGGCGTCTTTTTTTCCTAGTTTAAAACTTTGTTCAAACTTTTCATTTGCTCTTTGATAGTTTTTTTTGTATGCAATTATCTACACCACCGTCCTTGCAAGAAAAAGACTCTGCACTCATCAACCCGAAAAAAAATGAGAGTAAGTTAGTAAGGTATACAAGTTAAAGGAGAATGTAGGTGGGTAAACGCGTATAAATTTATCATGATTCAAAATGAAAGGACAATGGGAGCGGAACCTTTTTCCACTATCGGCAACACACTATTTGCACAGTGCAAAAGTCGGATGGTCAAGGAATAAAACGTGAATTACCAATGCATACAATGATAACAATAGTATAAAAAAATTAAAAACAATCATAACAATAAGTACGATTAGAGAATTTGTATAGGTACATCCACACAAAGTTTATGTTTTTTACGAAAATTTCTACTGCTTATATCACCTTCCTCTTTTTAGTCTTTTTGCTGTATGTATTACACCTCTACAGTTTTGATTTACGATAGGACTGAGAGTGTAAGTTGTCTTGTATGAAAAGAAAAACTTCACATCGTGAGCATTCTCATACGTGCATCAAGTGTTTCTATTTTGATTGCTATGTGATTATCTTTTTTTTGAAAAGGACAGCGAAGAGAGGTGATTCAAGAAGTAAAAACTAAATTACAAACCTCAGTGGAAACGGTCTGATGAGCAAAGGGCTTCTTCTGCGCGCACACATAGATACACACACGGCTTGCATGCTTACGTTGTTGCTACTCATCAAATTTCATGCAAGTCAAGATTCATTTTGGGTGTCAGGATAGACAATGAATCTTTAAATTTTGTCTTTCATTTTGCGTCAATGAATGAACAGCGGCATGAAATACAATGTTTGTATGATCAATGATTTTTCTGAAGTGTTTTTCGATGATTTTTTGACAGGAGTCTATGACGAAGCTAAAGGTGAGCTCGGTTCCAAGAGCACAAGCATTACAGACCTGCCCCATTCTCTTTCCGCAGCCGAGACATCAACTCGTTTGTCATCAAATGAAGGGAAAGCAACGATTTCAGTTGTGCCTGTATCGATACCAAGTGCGTCGGTTTTAGTGACAGCGACTCAAGTTCCTTTGAGCGAACGCATGTTGACGGTGAGCTCGGAAGCTGGTAGTGAACCAGAGGGATCAACAGAGACTCCCATGCAAGATGAATCAAGCACTGAGGCTCCAAGCAACATTGACGAGAAGAAAGATGCCGATACAGATAGTGCTGACTCAAATCAAAGCAAGTTGGAAGTGGAACCATCCGGGAGACAGTCACGGTATAATCGATTCCACGAGGAATCCATTGACCACTCAGAACCAGTAGAGTCTGAAGAGCCAAAAGCGGAAGAGTCAAGCTTTCAAACTCACTCAAATCACGAGTTCCAGGAGCCATCGACTGAGTACTACAAGGAACCAGAGGTAGATGGAGGCGATAGTTACAGTGACTTCATGGAAGACAATGAACTACTCGGGGAACAACTTCCTACTCCAATGGCGTTGATCACCCCTAACGGAGAGGGGAACAACCCACCTCTTGAGGATGACTTTGCAGAGGCCTTCAAGAAAGTAAACGGAAAAGGGAAGCGACGACGTTTTAGAGGTGGTCGCCGAGGACGGCATAAGTCTAAAAAGGTTGCTGAGGCGAATGACAGCAGTACGTCCAGCTCGACGATTTCGGAGCATGAAGAAACCTCGACTGGTTCTATGACAAGCAGGCAGGATACCTCCTCACATTCGTCTAGCACGACTTCCGCTCCAAAGCATAAACGCTACCGAAGTACAACTCCAGGGCCGCAATTGGTACGAGCGTCAGCATCAACAATCAGTTCAACTAATGACTCTCCTCACGATAATGAAGCAGGGGGAAACAGCCCTGTCATCAAGCACGGGCCTAAACCAATGATACTGCAGCATTCACACAACAACAATAATGATAACGAGGCAAGTAGTCACACAGTTGTCACAGCAGTACCTCAACTCGAGAAACCAGGAAATGGGGGACACACTGAGAAAATAAGTACGTACTTCTTTTCCACGCCGTCTCCATCCTCGAGAATTCGTTTGCGACAAAAGATCAGGGAATCACTACCATCGACTGAGGCCCCTGCGCCACCATCCCCATCAACCACAACGGAGTCCTCAGTTGACGCTTTGTTGGCAGAGTTCCCCACGGAAACTGACGACGAAATGAAGAATGTTTGGAAGAACGAGTTCTCCGAGTTCCCACCGAACCCTTTCTTTTCGGATACGTCATCTTCGTCAAAGTTTAAAATTCCTGACTTTGTCCCCATAAATATTGGCCTTGAAAGTGATGATCATCAAGACCCCGCTGTTGAGAACGCATTACCAAGGCCGGATCCCGTCGAGAACAAAGTGTATTCAACAAGCAACTACCCTCATCATTCGCACAGTTCAGAGATCTCGTCAAGTTATGACGACTATCAGGCACCACAGCCGAGTGCCTCGACTACTCCAAAGTCGCATAAAGTGAGAAGACCCTCGAGAATAAGGGGATCACCCCCAACTGCCACTCCAGAGAAAGAAAAGGAAAAACATGCTGTGACAGAATACTATCATCCAGGATTGGACTCGGAGGGAGCACACTCATTCCCTTCACAGAGACCCACAAGTGGATCTCACTATGACCGGACCAAGGATCACGTTGTTTTCTACAATGATTCTCCGTACAGTACCCAGCATAGCCCCATAGCGGCATTGAACGGTAGGGATTTTACGCCATCTGCTTTGGACACAACTCCGGAAACTACATCTAAAACGGTTGCAAGTCACTTGTCCGTGTCCGATGGAGGACAAGGTTACTATGACAGACCAGGTTCTCCTCCTGACCATCACTATGACCCATCTATGGGACCTGAGAATGGGCCCATGGGCGTATTCACACGAGGGCATGTGTACCCTTCCGACGTAATGAACTCGCAGATAGAAAGCACGTTCCTCCAAAATGGCCCACCCGACTCGTCCCATATTCACAGTCCAAATATCGTAGAGCATGCACACGCCCTACCACCTCCGGAAGTCCAAGGTCATGAGCCGCATGATCTCCAGAATTTGCATCACCCGCATCATAATCCCCACTACTCTGATCCACATCAAAGTAATCAATACCACGAGCCGGGTGCGTTTCCAGAACAGAACCATTTAGAAGAAGAGCACGCTCACCACCACCACCACCATCAGTCCATGAGTACACCTGGTGTTGGTGACTCACTTTATGGAACAGTGGAACCAGTTTCAGCACACGGCGACACACCTTTCGATGAACGACACACGCCACCATACTCGCATCATCCTCACCATCATATGTATCCACATGCTCCACCTCCTCCAGGTGCTGCACCATTTAATTTTGGTTCAGCCCCACCTCCATTGCATTCACCTACAATGCCTTTCCACTTACCACAGCCTCACCATGGTGAGCAAACCTTTGACACGCATCCACAGTCACCTTCACACTCACAGTTTCACTCACACGAAAACGATGACATTCACAATAGCGTTGCACCAGGCTTGGAAATGCATGCACCAGACTTTGAACCATCCCATTTTAATATGCATCATGATTCTGATCATCTAGCAGGAAGTTCGCAAGACAGAAATCGTCCTCATGGTGTGCCTCCACCCCATCACAACTCAATCGCCTCGCCGGATGGACATGCATCAGGATCGTCGTCCTTGCCCACTGCCCAGTCTCCCCCGGAATTCCCCTCCAGCTCAACCTCAGAGGGTGGCCCTGGATCTGAATCGGGAGATCCTATCTCTATATTCAGCAGTGGTGCTGCTCCGCCACCCCAGCCTCCTCATTTGGACCAAAGTTTCCCCCCACATTCCCACACAATGGCAAGCCATGCCGACTACGAGCCTGCTAACCCACCGTTACCTCATGACCACCCTTTTCATAGCAATTTCTTTTCCTTTCCATCACAAGACATGCACGAACCGCAGTTGCCGGATAGTAACTCCATTTCCTCCGGAGGTCCTTCATCATCAAGTGGTAGCGTCTCTTATCACCCTGGTGTTGTGGAAAGCGTCCCCACTGGGAGACCTTTATCCTTCGAGCCGTCCGCTCTGATCCCAGAAAAGTTTACGCCAATCCCTGACGACGTCAAAGAAACGGATTTGTATGCAACGTTTGCTAACAAGCCGTTGGAAGGGGAATCAGGACCTAATGAGCAGTCTGCCAACGTTGCATCAGAAAGCCCCGTTTCGAGCAATCAAATTTCGGACATTCGGGATAATCCCAACGAACCGCCTAGCATGTTCCATGGACCTCCAGGGGATGAGCAACCACCTTCGTATCACTTACATCATCCTCATCAACACATTCCCCCAAGAGGTTTAGGTGGCTACTCGGGTCCTGTGCATGAGATTCACGCAGGCGTGTATCATCCCTCCCTGAGTCACGGACCTAGCATGCATGATGGTGGTCATCCTAGTTACCATGATCACCCTTCTATTGATTCCCATCCTGGACATCCTTCAAGCGGACAACACGAGTACGAAATGCATGTTGGACCTCCCACCAGCGACATTGCCTTAAGCCCTTATCACGAGCCTCCCTCATCAGACCATGACATAACTGAATATGAAAATGAGTATTTACCTCACCATCCTACCAAGTTGAACGGTGAGAAAAAGGAGAAGAAGAAGCCACAGGCGTCGTTTAGTAATACTCCTTACGTTCTCATGTTCCCCCAACTTATCCCTGAAGAGAAAATGAGACCTTCACCACCGTCTCTGTTGACCAAAGAAATACCCGTCATTCAGGCAAGTTCCATACTGGATTTTGGGTCCGACGGAAACGAAAAAGCGCCTATGGCACCTGGCTTCAAGGCGGTTCCTGTACACCCACGCCATCAAATGTACCAAGTGCTTGCCAAGACGCACTACGAAAAAATGATGGAGCGGTACCGTGAGTCGAAAAAGAAGCCTCCATCTGCAATCTACACACCTTACGGTATTAAACCTTTAGAATATGTAAATAACTAAATGCCATACATTGGTTTTCTCATGGTGCCAATTTGGCTTCGATTTTTTATTTCTTAGGAATCCTAGTGCCAGTAGGAACAAACGTTGATGCTGGAGCCGCCTCTGTGAGCCACAACGTATTTGCAAAACCACGTGCTCCACCCAAGTTCCGGGGCGAGAAAAACTTGCTCACTACGCTTCTGGGATCCTCTTCCTCGATGCAAGGTCATTTTCAGCCTCCAGGTATGAATAACAGGGTCAATAAGATGTTCGAGTACCAGCCAGCAATAGATGCACTCGCTGAGAAATTAGCAATGAAAATAGTCAGCGCTCAACAAGCCATGAATAAGAAAAAACAGACTCAACCGGAAATCGAAAAGAAGAAGGACGGACCCTCTGAAGTAGTCCCAAAAAGCTCCCAGAATGCAACAGTCGCTGAGAAAACTAAGGAAGATGAACCGACAGCAAGTGCAAGCGAGCTCAAGGAAACTTTGGAGAGTCCCGATCTGAAAGACTACCTAAAAGGAGTTCTAAAGGGACACCTCACTGAAATGGTAGAGACGTCGGTTTCTGCCGAAGACACTCGTCGTCCACCCGTCGCCCTATCAACTAAACTGCTCAATTCATTTTTCCGGAAGGGAAGAATAAGTAGCATGACGAAAATGCCGTCCCCTGGTCCCCCACCACCTCCTCCTCCTCCAATAATGATGCAAGCCAGTAGTAGCATGATGATGCCTAACAAAGTAGCTCCTCCGCCAGGTATGCTGAGCCAGCCAATGCCTTCTCACCACGGCGGGTTTGCTTATCCCCACCCTCCCCCACCTGGTCCGATGGGCCTCCTCAGTCAAATCAGAAGACTGTTCTCATTTGCACCTCCTGAGGGTCGCTATGAGATCGGTGTCGCTCCAAACTTTGCAGGAAGAACTTTATACACGAATAATAATGGTAGTGGACTGCAATACATTGATGGTCCAAGTCCCCGATCCTCCCATTTCCAGCCGCAGATTATTCTTCCTCACTCGAACAGGATGCACCACCAAGCTCCCCCTTCACAGCAAATGCAGTCAAGGATGTCCACTGGGCATGAGCCGAACACCGCGACGTCATTCACCCCGTCTCACACTATACCTCCCAAACGCCCTACTAGCACAAACAACAATCTGAGCCCTCCCACACCAAAACCATCAAAGAAGAAGCAGAAGAAGCCATCATCTCCTCCGACCAAAAAATCTCCAGAAACGCCAACTCAAGCTAGCAAATGGCCGCAAACCAGCAAATCTCCTGGTTTACCTACTTCCTCCTCGCCAAACAAGCGGCTAGATGGAACAAGTATAGGCTCTGGGTTCACTTCCAAATCAAACATTTCTTCTCCAACGACAAAACTCATGAACCAGTTTCCTCGCAGTCACTATAATAATAGTAATACAGTACACATGAGCATTGTCAGCAAGCATATCATCCCTTCCACACATAATCATACAAGTAAACCAGGTCTTCCCCCAAAGACTGGATCACCTATTGCATCGTATGCGCATCCGAATGTAGTCAAAACCGGGCCAAAAGTATCAAAACCCGAGATAACGTCTGCAGCCCAAGGGGAAATCATTATGAACAAGCGCATCAGCATTGCTCCCAGCGCTTCCATTGGCACGGACTCTAAGGACTCGACGAAACCTGCTAAGATTGACATGTTCCAAACGATTCTCGGTTCGACCCGCTCTGTGCTCAACTTTTTCAAGTCGTCAGAGGCTCGAAAATCCTCCGGATACGCACCCACAGTTCTAACAGTAACGAAAAATATGGTCACCACCGTAACTGTAGCTCCATCGACAACGCCACAACCCAATTCGACTCGGTCTGATTCCCATTAAAGACTTTGGAAACGTCTTTGTATAGTCTAAAATAGCGGTGATACTAATCGACTTGATAGCAACGGACAAAGTAATACTGATTAGATTGTAACTAGGATAATCTTGGCCAGGAAATAGTACGTTTAACGACACCAAAACCTGCCGTTACTTGTTTGTATCTAAGTTGTAATTTTTTCCCTGGGAGCTGCAATAAGGTAAAACTGTACATATCTAGCTATATGATAACATGATTCAGATGGTAATGCCTAGAAACTATTTAATTTTGAACATAGACAATCTGCATAGTTAAGCTTCTTCTTGTTTGTAAACTGTACTCTCAAAATAGTACCATTTTCATGAAAATCTCCACATTTAAGGACAACTTGCATGACAATAAGCAACACGAAATTGGCGTTCGATTGATCTACGGGAAAATTCCAACGAATTTCATCTCAAATGATAGTTATACGGCTCATGGTACATTTTAATTAATACACTGCTGTAAATTTGCGATGATGCATGAACATTAGTTATTTTGGAAAATTGTTCCGCACTATATTCCTAATACTTATATCTTGTTATACTGTGAAGTGTGTTTACCTAGAGTAACTGGCCGCTAAGGCGTTTAGCTATGTCGAATGTTTATATTTTGTGCTATATTTATTGTTTGAAATAAAACTAAGATTTTGTCAAAAGGATTGAAATTGACCAGTCATGCCAGTGACCAAGTTGAAGAAAAAAAACACGTCGTCATTTCCCTCACTTCGTTCACGAGTGATTTTATTGAAACGAACAGTTTTATTCTGATAACACATTCGACTTTGGTAGTTTCAACTATTTTTTTTAGATTACGCACTTGATATTCATTTCAAAACTCATACAACATTCTTAAGCTAACTTTGTTTCATAGGTTAGTTAAAACTAAATATTTGTGTTGGCCATTGCCACAATAAATAGGCGCTACAGCTACAAGATATTGCCATGTTATAGTTTTTGGTAAGGAACCCCCTTTCACTTCATTTAACCGTGTCTCAATATGTGGTGACGCCCACGATCACTCGGGTGAATTGTGACGCACAAGAAGAGGAAAAATGTACTGGCGTCTTTTTCAACTAACGCCTATCTCGAGAAAAACTCTTTAAGTAAATCTTTTAACATGATCGATCCAGATAAGAAGCATATAAAAATACACGATACTTGGGCTACTCCGGTACGTGACTGGAATCGAAAACTCTAGACGATTACACAGAAATAGATTTTCTTTGCTAGTTCGCCTTACATCAAGATTTGTGTACCAAATTTATTATCACTTTACGTACAATCAACGCTTATAATACTATAGTGAAACGAACATTGCTCAACATGATCGTGCGTTATTTTGGAATGGCCCAAACGTTTCTATGTGTTTGAGCCGTTAAATGTGTATTTTTAAACGCCTGGAAATGGGGTAACTCGAAACTTATACACGCAAAACCAAACGAGTCGGACTTATAACTTTTCTTTCACATTTTCACAATTTGGTAAAAATAAAGTAGCAGTAAGTCAAAATTTGTGGATTTGAATCCTTAAAGGAAATACTAGTTTCCTTTGTGCTGCTGGAATGACAAAACGTTAAAAAAATTAGTCTCTAGAGTTGAAACGAAAATATTAGGAATGTATCACAAATAACGTCGCTCAGGATTGTTCATTTTCTTGTCTCAACTACGTTTAGACTCGTTTGCATTGAGTTATCAAATAGCCGTAACATATGAAGGCTAGAAGGCTACTCTACTAGCCCAACATTTCTGAAAAGTATTCAATCAAGGCAACTCTTCGGTTTGACAGGCCACCTTGATTATTCTTAGTATGGTTTTGGGTGTAGACTCAACATCACTAGACTCGACTCCATTAGGCATTATCAGTTGCTACTTTTGCTTTGCTACTCTTTTCGATTGCTAAGATACTCACATTCAGATACTGCACAGCCAAATACGTCATCATCAATCAGTTCTAGTACTAGACTCCAGTTTTTAACTTTAAAGTGTTGTGTCTTGTTCTTAAATCATAATACGTAGGTCTTTACGAACGTTTGCTGCTTCCAGAATCACAAAAAAAAATCGTGATTGAGCATTTAAGCTGAACTGTTAATATATAGCGAAAACGAGGGCTTAGATTTACTTATGATTTATCTAAAATGAGGTGTGCTTTTAACATTTCAGCAAAGAAACATGATATAAATAAATAGGTGCTGAGTGACTAGCAGTGATTCATACTGGTTTGACAAAAACAGTAATATCCAAAACTACGCAAATTAAATATTCATATTACTAAAATATAGATCTACACAAATTTCCAAACAGTTATCCTTTGCACTAAAAGTTTTAGGAAATAAATAAGAATGCCAATTGTGAGTACATCAAGGTATACAAAAAAAATTACTAATTCCTCATGAAAACCATAAAACCGTAAAGTTCAATATAGTCCAACATATTTTCTTGAAGATATTATGCTAGAGAACCTGGACTAGTGATGCAGTAACAAAGCTTAAGCACCAAAAATGACAACACAAGCACCGAAGTAAACTTGGCTGCATGATTCAAGTAAAGCTAAATGAATAGTTAAATACAATAAATAATAACTATAGGTGTTTCCGTCATACTGCTACAGTCGCCGAACCGTGCGGATTAAATATGAGATTTCTTTGTGGTCCAGCATGAATTATATGTGTTACTAGATATCAATTATCACTGATTTGCAAGACTTGATTTTTTCCATCATTTCTGGGTCTTCATGGGGTATGTTGTCCTGTCTGGGCTGCCTTAGAGTATCTCGAAGCTTTCTGGGGTCTAAATAGTTCACACCAATGTTTTGCATGCCCCTAGCTAGTTTCCCAAGCGGTGCAAAAACAACATCCCTTTTCGGCGCAGCAGGACTTCCACTAGAACTACCATTGTTACCGTCTCTAATAGCACTTTCACTATGAGAGCCTTTCATGTTAACTAGTGATGAAAAAATATCCTGATCGGATGTGGAGCGGTCTTGAGGCATGCTGCTCGTGGCTACAGGAACTAATTTGCTTTTGATTGAGACAGGAACCCTATTCATAAATGAGGAGTTGAACACCTTTGCGCTACTGGCTACAACTGGAGTGGACTTGTTGACGTCTTCGGAAGAGCGACTCATTCGTTTCTGATTGTTGCTATTGTTCGCACTTAAGGCCCCCGTCAGAGTTGAAAGAACTGTGGACGTACTCTGAGCGGGCTCTGTGGTTATCCGTATTTCTGGTGTTGTAGATCTACCCGTACTTCTGCTAGGACTACTTAAAATGGTTAAACTATTGGTTGGTAGGGAATACCTATGACGCTGTAACAAATCTGGGGGAATGTGAAGACGCAGAGAATTGTTGGTGTCTGTAGATGTCGGTGTGACATCTTGACTAGCAGGGGCATCTAAAATGGGAGTGGCAGGAGACAGCCCCCCATACGGACTGGCTTTGTTGTCACCCAGTAAATACTCTGCAGCACGAGAGCCTTGTGGAGGATGAAGGGCTAGTGACACAATTCCACAACTGGGAAGATACAAGTCAAAATGCTCCTCTAATACGTTCGAACAGGTTGCCTCCACTGGAGTTCTAGCATGCTGAATCGCCGCAGGGCCCAAAGAGGATTCGCAAGTAGGAATGTTGAGGGACTGAGGAAGCTGTGTTAGCTGAATGTTCTCTGCTTGTGTAGTTTTCTCTCCGGATTCCTGTCCCAAACGAAATACTCAACTCGTGGCCAAAGTTCTACTTGTCATTATATTTGGGTACTTACATCGTCTAAGGGTTGAGCAGTGGGCCTTTTCTTTTTCAAAAAGTTCGGAGTGAATCGTTGAATGGAGGCGGGGCTGAATTCTGTGACAATTTTAAAATTTCGCGAGTAAGTAAGTTCGACACCTGTATTGCTAACTGCTAAAAATAACTTGTGAAATCAATTACTTCGACCAGACGGCTCAGCAGCTACATGCTCAGGTGTAGCTATTGTGGCGGCAGGCGTGTTCCAACGTGGAATCCATGCATTAATACCTGAGCTACTTCGTTGATTACTTTTAATGGTTACGGTGGCTCCTTCTGTAATTTGAACTAATCTTTGACTACTAGCCAGTATTGCCGCCTTCAAAGTTTCCGCTAACATTCGTAAAGCCTCTGGAATAGAACGAGATAAACAACAACGTCATAAATTTCCAGTTAGGTTGTCGCAGATTGCCACAATGCAATCCACGTCACACCTACAAACAATATGTTGAATGAATATTGTACATAAGAAGCCTAAATACGCACCTGTCATCTCCTCTGGGTTAGTAATGGGCGTGAACGAATTGTTGAAAAACCGTAAATTGGAAGATCTGAAGTAGAAGAAGTCAGTGGTCTCATCCTCTGTCTGAAAATATATTTTCAAGGATGGCATATAAGCCTGAGATGTGGAGGAAGCTGAAGGTCCCTGGAACAAGCTCCACATGGTGCTTGCATGGTGCTGAGGAACGGGCTCATTCAGTATCTCCATCGAGGACACACTATTCAGTGGTATACTAATTGAGCTAGTAAACGTGTCAAAGCTACAGTCGTACCTGAAAAACATGAGATAGTTATTAGACACAAAATTCTCAGGTCGTCCGGTAACATATAACCCCATGGCCACTTCTTCTTTATCTAATACTACCCGAGTATTCAATAAATAAAATAACTTGATTCGTCAGAAGTAGTTCGTAAGTAAGAATTTGGACATTTGTGTATGCGAAATCAATTTTAAATAGGTTCCATGCTTACGTTGCGATGAAACACTCATTCTCAGTTAGAATTAGGACGGTGTCCACATCCAACGACCCTATTTCATTTATCCTATGGTGAGAGAAAAAAAATACTTATTAATATCGATCCGAAATATAATTTCAATTTTCGTTAACAACTACATTTCTTTCTTTTAATGCGCGCTCAGGCTTACTTTGCATTAACGAGGCCCCAGGATCCTATTATGATACTCTGTACAGGTACAACTGTGTGCTTCACGTCTTCAATCATTTGTAATATTAGGTCAGGGGTGATTTCCTTGTCCTCCACAGCTTCCTTTCCAAGAGTCAACTCTTCTTCTGTTACACTGCTGCGAATGCCTGTATACGCAATAAGGTTATATATATAAGCAAAAGAATGATGTAATAGACATTTAAAAATCAATTAAGTCTTAAATACCTAGGATAAGATCAATGCACGCTTGTCGTGTTCCATCCTTCAACCGATTATTGAGATAACTTGTAGTAAAATATGAAAATAAACCAATCCCAATAAAATTACAATACAACATTGCTCCATATCAACCTATAGAAGGGCCATTAAACCAAATACTTACCGATTAGCCGAATTCATGCCGTCTCGCATTACCCCAGCAAAACGTCGCTCCCCAGTTCGTGTGAAATCTCCCTGTATACAAATATTTCCTTCAAATCCTCGCAAATTACGAGCAACTATAACAAATTTTTCAAATTCCACACCTTCAAGGCATTTGTACCAGCGTACTGCTTGCTAATTATATCCCCATTATTCGCCCAGACCTCCAAAAACTTTTTGCGTATTGCATCAGATAGGCCTATCTCAGGCATAAGAAGACCAACCTTGCTCAACTGGTTACTTAGCACCTCCTTCGCAAGAAAACTCTAGAAAGATTAAACCAATTGAAATTTCCGCTTACTAGGATTCACTTACAATATCAAGTGCCCTGATACCTGTACGACGTTTGTTCTATCCAGGCAGTCGACGCAGTTCACCCTAAAGACGCCATTTTGTTGCATCACCACGCCATACGAGTCAACCCAACAGTATCCCATATTCCTTGTTATGTCAGCAACTTTCTCAGTCAACAGTTTCACGTTGTCAAATTTGAGTCCTCGACTACCCCGACACAAGAAAAATAGAGATGAGTGTTACACCTTGCAAGTTAGTAGCAAAAAAACTAATCAATTCATACCACTTGTCATGGAAGTCGAACGTGATATAGGACACATTTTCCGAATCATAGTTCAAGACGCATTTCCTATACGCTTCTTCTAAAACCCTTTCCTTCCCATTTTTCTCGACCAGGTTAACTGCAACGACCGACCCATAGATCTGGAGCTCTTCGTTCATATGCTTTTCAAAGCAAGTGTAGCCCTCTTCGATTGCTGTAGGGGAACGGGCAAAAATCAATTCCGATCATTTATAAATTTATCATTAATTAAATGATGTTACACAACACTCACGTTTGTCCAGCCTGATAGGAGGCCGATACTTGTACCCAGGCTGACTCCAAAACACAGGCACGGAGCCACGAGTTTGCACAAAGGATATCATATGTCCGCGAAATACCATAATTTGTTCGGTTTCCACATAGTTGGCTACTTTTCCGTCTTCATCGACACCTCTTTTCAAGTATCTTGTGCCTGCACGATATCTACTTCTCCGTGAAATCAGTATGAGTTCCAGGTTGGCGGGATCCTGAACAAAAGTTACATATTTTTTATCTTGTGCAGGTTATTCACGATTGCGCGTAAATTTATGATTTGTGAATTTTTATATCACACCTCCGAGTCATTTTGTGTAACTCTAGCAGAGCTAGGATCCAGTTGACAAGTTTGATGCTGAATGCTCCCCTGCATGATTGCTATAGCCCAACGGCTCAATTGAACGTCCTATATAAAGATTGCAAATTTATATACTGTTTCCATTAACGTAATTTTGCTAAATGAAGAATTTTCTACTGACCTGCGATTCAATGACGTCGGCCAGCATATACCGATTCCAAAAGAACCGTTCATCAGCCTCTTGCCACATAAGTTTCCCTCCAGGACTGACTTGTTCTAGGGGGATACTGCCGGTACTAGCTGGGTGTGGAGTTTTTGGCAAATTTTCTTTGCAACTAACCATTTGTCTTTGTAAGGAATTGAAAATATTGTGACCATTTGAGTAGTAGAATGAATCTGCCTCGATGAACATTTTGAGAAATTCGTCGAGAAGACGTCGCTCTGTCCTATCCGACCTCCTGGTTTAGATGTATAAAGCAAAATGTATTGTTAAGATAAGAATATTAATAACAAAAAGGGATTAGTTTTAGAACTTGAGCATTTACCCAGCATATTTCCTAACGTTGGGACAAGCTGGGACTTTAACTCGATTCACTGAAGTAGCTGCAGGGTCTACAGGTCCTTGTGTTGTGTGAACATGTGCTGGGGATGCAGGAGGTGCACATGGCTTATCTTGTCGAAACGACCCCGACTCGATATCCAGATCGCATTCTGACTCCAGAGGTACTGAGACGACAGACGTAATTTTGTAAACCGAATGATCCTTGATTGTGCAAACTTGTTCTTGGGATCGAATAAAGACTAGTCTTGGCTCAGCCGCTAAAAAAGAAAAGAATGTTTTAAAGAAGTGTCAATTCCTCTCATTCAATGTGTAGTAATGTGCACTTCAAATTTGTCATGTAAAAATGTAAGGTATTTGCTTACCTGCACTTAACCGGAGTGTGCCTATGTACCCGTACACCTTCCCAATCAGAAATAACGTTGAATTCTGATCCACCGAGTCTCTTCCTATAAATTTATTTTTAGACTTTTTTCAAATCAGACGCCACTCAAATAAACAACCAAAATGAAGTCAAAACCTTTCTTGGAAGAAAAAACTCCATTCTCTCTATTGATCCACATCGACTCATCGTCATTTTGGAGAACGAAGTATTTGTCACTAAAAAATAATTCCATGTGCTAAATCGAAAAGATGTTGCAAGACCGGAAGCTCAATTCTATACAAATTTAATAACATAAATTCACAAATTGCATACAAACATATTGTAACTTCACGTTTAAAATACATTCTTATACTCACCTTCGTTGTAATTTTTTTTCGTTAGCAGAGCGTTTATAACAAATTCACCTAGAAAAAAAACCCAGAGTTAAAATCCAATTAAAATCTTCGATAATAGCACAGAAAGAAGCAACCCACTGGCAACTAAACAGTGAAACTCAATACGGGCGTTATCAAGAACTAAAGTAGAATGGCAACCACGTCACACGAATGTGCAGAATATGAGCTACATTAAAAACTTGGAGAATTTTTACCGAGGTTTAAACGTGACTCCGGATGACGACATGGACCACCCGACAAATAATTTTGTGGATGTACCTAATTGTAACTTGCAGCACGGGAAATTAACGTCAATGCTAGGAGCAATTTTCTATTAAAAACTGAGTCAGCGTTAGTGATAAAACAAAAGATTAAAATGAGCTACTTGCGCAGTAAAAGAATTTGTTGATACGCCTCATGCGCTCATGTCATTCGTCATCGTATATCGTCTGCTCTCTGCGAGCTTGCTTTATCCCAGCTGTCTGCCGCGGCCTCTCATGTACAGGTTTTTTTATAGTCTCGCGTGCGAAAGCTAGCCATCAACGACCGAGGGAGGAAGTTAAAAGCATTCTTTTCTCTTGACTATCAACACCCTTTACCCCGTATATATTACAATGCATATAAAGCACAAGGTGCAAGGTATCTTCATGGCGTTCTAGAGCTTGTACAGCTATAGCGAAGCAAAAAATAATAATATCCTCCCATTGATATCTAGGAGGAGTTGTGAATGGTCATGAAATTTTCGGGCACCGAAAGCATGCATATTTTTGTTTAAAAATCCAACGAGGTTGTTTTAATCGATGGATTCGGATGGGTTGTAATATTATTTTATCTTAGCATTTCAGGAATAAATAATAAATAGGTGTGGTTTTTTATCATTCGATGACTATATCATATAGGCGTTGAGTGATGGTCAGGAGCACACATACTCCTGGGTCTGGAATGGTTCACTGGAGGATTTGCATTGTCCTTGGGGTAACACGGGATTACCCTCATTATTCCTGGAACACAAGAGAAAACGACGGAGTTACGGAAAACTCATACAAAAAAACTAGTTATGCGGCTATACGTGGATATTTCTCCCGTAAAAAGATGATGTTTCTTTTGTTAATTCCAAATATGAAAAGGGAGGCGAGGATAGGAATGAAATGAATTATTCTGAAGCAGACAGCAGTCCCGCTCAGTGGGGCCGAGCTGACAAAGAAGTAGTCGACTGGAATGGACAAAGACGCGATGCCCATTAGAATGACCAGCTTCAGGAACAGGCGTACCCTGAAGTAGCAAAGGAAAACAAATTTTATGAGTTGAGTTGCTTGGAAATGGCAGAATACGAAGAAATTAAATTTGTTTCTAACGATCGCCATGTGCTTTGATAATTGCTAGTCCGCATCCGAGCGGCACTCAAATCCCTTCTGTGTTTCCATATAAGAAACGTTGTGATTAAAAAGAAGAACAAGTTGAGCATGAACAAAATTCCTTGAGTTTGGAAGCCAAGACTTCGTATCGGAGAGGAACACCGACGATGGGCAAATGCATAGACACCCCGTAGCTCGTCCATTTCAGACGTGCTGCTTGATCCCCACCCCAACACACAAAAAAAAAGATTTTGAACGCATTTCATTTTGGTTTTCAAATTTGAAGCACATTTTCGTACGCGTTCTGATGAGTCAAGTAGAAAGCGATGCAGACAAAGAGACATGGAACGCCCCATGAGAATGCAAGGTAATACATCAACTTGGTTTTATACTGGTCAAAGTTTTTCTTCAGGTTTTCCAGCTTCCTACGAAATTTAAAAAAAAACATACATATATTCGTTACCGTTAAAATTTCTTCTTTTGTCATATAATATTGTTTTAATTGTTTACCAAAACATGTAGAATAGATCAAATGACATGACGCTCCACGTTGTATTTAGCGCAAAAAAGAAAAACTGAGCAATCGCAGCTATAAAAACAAATTACGAACGTGAACTGAACCTATAACTGCATTTCTGAATCAAAACTTACCAACTAAAATACAAGTTCTGGTGGAGGAGACAAGGAGACCATTGGCTTCCGTCCAAGTTCGAAGCCCTTCAATGAGCAGAACAAAAAACAAGGCAACAAAGATATTGAACTGTGTCCACCCTGACAGATTTTGCTTGTCCCAGAGTGCCAGGTAGATTAGGAGGAGCAGCAACACGCACCCAGCCGCAGATAGACACATTCCCCCGAATAGCTTCCTGTGAAACAACTGTGGAATACTTCCGTGTAACGCTATCACCGTAAAAGTTTCTAGGAAGAAAAATTTGAATTTACTTACGTAGCCATCAAAATTTTCTATCTGACAATACAGCAGAATCTGATTTTTATGGAGCTGCTCATGCGAGGAGTTTTCGTCTTCGGAGGAAGTAGGATCTATCTCTAATTCATCCACGCAGTACTCATTCTTTTGAACGGGGAGCCAGACAGGCTTAAACCAAAATCGGAGACCCACTTCCACCCATCCAGACGATAAAATCATAAACCTATGTAAAAACGGTAAGAATACGGCTATATGCATAGAATGATAATATTTTTGTGCTACTATTTGTTTACCAAATATCTTTGGAATTATCAAGAAATTTGTAAGAACCGTGACAATGAGGTTTTCCGTAAGCAATGCTTACATTTGACGCATCTTCCAGGTCGTGATGATCCCTGAATTCGTCACTTGTACTCCTGAATTTGGCCAAGCTCCATTCTATACACATTAAAAGCAAAAACTATTCGGATACGCCAAAAAAATTGTGCAGGTTCGCGGAGAATGGAAAATCTTGTTACAGACTTTTTTCAGGGGGTACATCGACGCATTGAACATCCTCCGGATCGTCCTTATCAACAGATTTCCTCAGTTTTTGTGTTGACGCACAGCACTTTTTAATAACAGGAAGACCCTCGCAAGTCAATATAGTCACGACTGGAGATTTGTAACTGGAAAAAAACAAAAAAAAAAAAAAAAAAAAAACAAATCCTAAATAAAGGTTTTATGTGTTTTCGTTCAATGTCAAGTACTTTTGAACACAAAATGTTCCTGGTTGGAGTTTCATATGGAGTGATGTTATTTCTAGTTCTCCATTTGTCCGAATACCGTCGAGGAAAGCCCCATCCGTTGTCGTTTTGTATATCAAATTATCCACCAAGCAAGACAATGTAAATCTAATTGATTTCCATTCAATGCATCAAATTTGCTTGCTAATCGTAAAAAATTTTTTTTTGCGATTTTTTAAACCTGTTTTGAAGGGATAAGTTACTCGCCAACGATACTCGTCCGCTGGTCGGAGTTTTGTTGAAACTTTGGCATAAATATGTGTCGATACTCTTGCTTGAAGAGTTTTCTTTCTCTGACGACAGGTTCCAAGGGACAGCCTCATGAAATTGCTGACTATCCAGAAAAACTAATATGGAAATGTAAATCTGCAAATTTCCTCCCTGCATTTCAATCTGCATCCCCGGATTAAGCAAAGCAGCTTGTACTATCTAGAATGGCTTCGAAAAGTGATAATAACATTTTTTATGCGATTGGAACAGAGCACAGCTCAAATTTCACAGGTGTTGCGTCAAATTTCATACACAATCGTTTTTTTGTTGTTGTTTAATGACTCCTAGTAAACACCCCGTTACTTAAAATGAAAAAGTACAAGGTGAAACATTAACCTACGTGTTTTGCTAGAGCTCTTTTCAATGGTAATATGATAACAAATCTTATCAGGTATAATATGCTTCGTATGTAGTTCGTATGCACTGTTACGTCACAAAAGAACTAAATATTTTGATTGTTTTTAAATTCAATTGATGGAATGTTTTTAAATATTAGCAAAATATATACATATTTGCTAAAATAACATCTTATTTACGTTTACGTAACATTCATAGCTGGACCTTTTCAAGGATTCCAGTCGACAACGATAGGAACGCGTTTCGTCGTTTTTACAATTCAAAAAAGTTACTTCATTTATCGTTGTCGCATCGAGTGGTCACGGCATACTCGAATCATTGAAAAAGGTTAGGGATTCTTCTTTGATAAGAAAACTGGACGTGGCAGTTAAGACGTTAGCCGACATCTAAAGTAATGGTACCATCGGATTCCTCGTGATCCTTTTCATATAGAGGACCTCAACAAAAGTCCTCTACCCTTCCAAGATATAAATTGAAATTCTGACAAATTTTTGAGACGCAATATTTTACGTTAAGACGTAAAATTCTTTTTTTACTTTTGAAAACAACTTTTCGTACTTCATACTAGAACCAGCTTAAATATTTCCATTTAAAAATTTTAAAGGTGCATACAAAACACGTTCCTATTTGATTGTTCTCATGAAACATTTATTCAGTACACCCTAGCATTTATTTTTGGAATGGCGAATTTATGAATCTAGCACAAAAAAAATGCTACAAAATATGACAAAAATGCGCTCGCAAAAAGGTGAGATGTATTCTGATAACATTTTTTTCAATGATGATCTCAAAACTAGAATATTGATGTATCTGTGAAAGCATTAAATGACCAGTAGTGACGAAGCGAGGTCGAAATGGCACAAAACACTATGAGCAGACAGAAATGACAGCCGTTGACAATGGAAGTTTCGAATACTGGAGCCGTTGACATTGCAAGTTGGCCGTGAATAATCCACGGAATTGTTTCTCAAGTGGAGCAAGTTTACAAAAAACTCAGGAAATCGTCGCTTCAACGATGCGCTTGGCTATGGAACTGCAAGATAACCGGCGGCGCGACGATACCTCCACTACGGCCTCCGGCTGATGGAAATTCTGGTCACCTGGGATTGCGGACGTCCAAAATATGCGACCATGAGGAAAAGTCATAAGTAAGCCCATATGTGACCTTCCGAGGGATAATGTGGCTTATGTATTTTTGTCCATTGGCCTTTTTTCAAAAAGTGTGAAAAACAGCTTTATATAAACACCTTCGGTCACTGAAATTTTGAACAGAGGTTCTCAGTAGACACAAAATTTCGGATAATTGTTGTCTGATTGATACAAAATACAATACAGAGGTTCTCAGTAGCCTTAGGCAACGGATAAATGTGTTATGTGCTCACACCGGTTTTCAAGTGTATCTACAGTTGGGGGTTTTCGATTTTTAATCATAATTTGGACATAATTAGTGCGATTGTCATGAACTTTTGCGCTGTTTCCTCATGGCTTACGCTACTTCGTTATTCCGTTGTACCGATTTATTTTATTGAAAAACACGTTTAATTTAATTTCAAGTTGGATGTGTGGGAGGAACATTTTTAATGGATATACGAACCCAAAACCCAATTCGAAAGCTTCTGAACAAAATGTCAAGGTAAAAGAAGTCCGCTGGAATCCTTCCAATCAGTATAGGCTTATACTGGAACATTCGAAGGAAACTTGATCGAATGGGATATCCGTTCTACACTCAACTTCACCTACTACAGCGTGGATGAGGCTCACGTAGTTTAGTAATACCTTGGGTCACTGGTAAGAATCCTACTGATTTTCAGACCAATCCGACAAACCTAACAGCCTGGGTCAGGGGTCAATTTTTTTGCAGGTTTAGACTAACCTTAGTACACTAATGCCTTGTGTCCGTGTAAGGACTTCCACCACTTCATAGACTAGACTTGACTATGTATATAGTCTCCTGAACACCTACCAGTTGAGATGCAAAAAAATGCATCAATACAATTATAAATTTATCAAGCATCATTAATGAGACAGGATATGATTTTCTAATGAATGATATTTTATTTATGTGTGATAGAAGTAATTTATTCGGAAGCTTTCTGAACAAAATGTCAAGGTGAAAGAAGTCCGCTGGAATCTTGCCAATCAGTATAGGCTTATACTGGAACATTCGAAAGAAACTTGATCGAATGGGACATCCATTCTACACTCAACTTCACCTACTTCAGCGTGGATGAAGCTCATTTGTCTGGTAAAGCTGCCGTTACCACAAGAGGTGACAATCTACCGTCCTCATCGACAGCTCTAATCCAAGCCCACGCTGGACCTACTGACAGTATGCGCTTTTCATCAAATGGGCAAGAATTATTTACATGTTCAAGTGACGGGCTTGTTCGTTGGTGGAAAGTTGGAGTGTCACAGGGCCCATGTTGTGGTACTTTTCGTTACGGGGAAATGGCGCAGCTTTATGTTAGCTTTGCAATTGATGTTGCCGACCTCATTAATCCTCCCGGCGTGTTTGTTTCCAAGGGGTAGTCCATTTTTATGTGTGATATGATGGACCGTCGGTTACTGAAGGAGCTAATCGGCCACTTGCCAGAAATGAAATGTTTTGTTTACAACGACTTGTACCAGGAAGGCTATAGTGGAGGAAGTGAAAAGGGAGTCACTGTCTGGAGTGGGAATCAAATTTCTGAGCAAGAGTTTATGGAGGAGAACTGGGGAAATCTGTACCGTAGTGTTCTGGGCAGCAAGGACGAGAGCATTTGTTGGAATTATACGATGAATACCTCTCCGATTTAAATTAATGACTATGTGCATATACTGAAAGCCAAAGAAAAAACTAAGGAAAATAGCTTAGCTGAAAAGCTAAGGTAAAAAGCCTAGCTAAAAATCTGAGGAAAACAGCTTGGCTAAAAAGCTAACTAAAACAGCTTTGCTACAAAGCTAAGCAAAAAGCCTTAGCTAATGCCTAGGGTAAAAAGTTTAGCTCAAAAGCTAACAAGTATGGTTAAGATATCACTGCACAAAGTTTGGGGTAAATCGGCCACAATTTAAAATTGTCACCCCAATGGCCTACATCCCGGGCCTCAAAGCGTATCCGATTGGGCTGAAAATTAATAGTAGTGTTACAAGTGACCCCTAGTATCACTGTATCAAGTTTGATTCAAATCGGCCAATATCTAAAATTTGACCCATCCGACCCTATTGGACCCATCTGACCCCTCGGGTTGAGCAATTATGCTGAAAATCCATATGGTTGTGTTTAGTGACCTATGGGATCACAGTACAAAGTTTGAGGCAAATCGGTCACAATTTTTAAAGTAATCAAGTTAAAATGTCCTCTAATATCGTGGAAACTTATGAAACTAAAATAAATTACTTCTATCACACATAAATAAAATATCGTTCATTAGAAAATCATATCCTGTCTCATTAATGATGCTTGATAAATTTATAATTGTATTGATGCATTTTTTCGCATCTCAACTGGTAGGTGTTCAGGAGACTATATACATAGTCAAGTCTAGTCTATAAAGTGGTGGAAGTCCTTACACGGACACAAGGCATTAGTGTACTAAGGTTAGTCTAAACCTGCAAAAAAAATTGACCCCTGACCCAGGCTGTGAGGTTTGTCGGATTGGGCTAAAAATCAGTAGGATTCTTACCAGTGACCCAAGGTATTACTAAACTCGTTTGGTCTTAATTGGTGGATATAATGAAAATACCCTGCCGATTTTATATGAAGCTGTTGATTTTCACACTTTTTGAAAAAAAGGCCAACGGACAAAAATACATAAGCCACATTATCCCTCGGAAGGTCACATATGATTTTATTGGAGTTTATTTTATTCTATGCCCTACATGTCGTATGGGTATTTGGAACCTGGTGTTTAATGTAAATATTTTCCTGGTGAGTCCATATTCAGAACTAATCTCTATCCCTTTTTCATGTAAATTTCAAATGCACCTTCTGTACAGTGTACAGGCTACTTCGTTTTCTACAAAATCGTTGAATGATGTCTACGCTATTAGTTGTCCCCAGTAAAAATGATGTAGTACTGGCCGTTGTTTTGTGATAGAACTTCTTATACTGCTATTTAATTTGTTAGTGTGCAGCAGTAAATATTTTTAAATATGCATATACGTTGTAGTGTTGGAGCACAAAAATACAATAAAAACTTTACATTTTATACTTAAATTATTTAAACGTGCCATTATGTAAATGAAAACCGAACAAGCGGTAATGACATGTGAAACATTTTTTTTATGCCCGTACGTAGTTGTGTCCTGTACCTATGTTTGCACAAAACGTTTAATTACTAGTTTAGTCTATAACTCAATCATTCAAGTTGCAAGCATGGATCGTGGAGTTAAGGTCGAGAGTCAAATTTTAGTCGCTGAACGGGAGGAGAGCGGCATACGTAGACCCAAGAACGTTGGCAACTTTGTTCCTCAAGTTAGCCGAGAAGGAGATTTTCATTTAAATCCGTACGAATCCTTGAAATCATTTTCTTAAATAATTTGAAGACTGTCTACCTTAATTGAGTCTAACTTATTATAATTGTTAGGAAAACTACTTCAAGGACAAACCCAACGGCGGAAATGTTGCGCTGCTCCATGTGTCGAAATTATTCCTCCGGAGATTTGCTTGAGTGCTATGAGAAAGGACATCCGGTTTGTGAGGATTGCTATACCCTTTGTCTCAGTCACGGAGAAGCTTTCTGTGCTGCAACTACTCCATCCGGTCTTCCTTGCAACCGCAGATTTCTAGCTGCGTCCAAATTACTCCGGGATATTTCGTCAACATTTGAGTTCCGGTGCATCAGTGAGTACTGTGAAGATACCATTAAGGGTTCATCCCTCTGGAATGACCATATCAAGTCTTGTCAGTTTCTAAACGCATTTGTAAAATGCCCTGTTGAGTTATGCAAGTGTTCCAAAGTAAGCCGGGACGCGTTTCTGGAGCACTGTTCCAAACAGCACGGCGTGTCACCAGTTACGCCAGGAGACGGTGGCCACCTTGATGTCACTCTTTGTCCGGATGAATTAAAAACTACTGCGCTTCTTGGAGTTGTGGAACAAGACGAAAGGGTTATATATCTGGTAGGACGCCAGGAGAAGACATGCTTACTTCGACTGGCAGCGTTTACACTTAACCGGGATCCAGCCTGGGCGGCCAGTCGAAGGATACTTGTCCTCATAAAAAACTTGCAACAGTTTGGAGTGAGTTTTGAAATAAAAAGTTAATCCTTTACAAGTAAGATTCAGTTACAGATTTCCCCCTCCAATGCAAATTTAATTTACAGGTGACTGCCCTGTTAAAAATCAATCCATCTGAACGGGACTGGGATGACTTGAAGTTATTTGGGCGGTCGCAGAGCTTTCACTTTCAATCGTTAGAAAATGTGTTTCAAGGGAGTAGCAACGACGGCCAGAGACGATTGTTGCTCCAAGTTTTCATCAAGGTAAACTGACACATGTCAGAATAACCTATAAACTTGTAAAATATTTGATTGAAGAAAGTTTTGAACAATGGTTTTTAGGATGCTAAGAGCATAATGAAATATGCGCTGACGCCACCTGAAACCACCGACGAACTCGGATTCTAAACGGCATTCCTCCGTCGGTGACTTTTTTCCGAGACATTCAGTTATCGTTTGTATTTTTAATGAATTTGAGTATGATATTGATAACTACATATTTCATATTTATGCTTTATTTAGGTTAGTAGTAATAAACTTATTTATTTATTTTCAAGTTAATTGTTAGTGAATCAAGTATGAAAATCGAGAACTTGCCGGCAAACGATCCTAAATAACTTTTTAATTCACTTGTATCTCATTCAACTTAACATTCAATGTGCAAATTGCACAATTTATTTTCCTTCATTACGAAATACATAGAGTCTTATTATACTCAATACTGAACCTGTAATTGATCCTGAATTGGACCAACATTTCACCATATCTAACCTTAATTACCAACTCTAAACAGCCAAATTGTGTGAGCATAATAACATCCTATTAGTCAATTCTATCAGTATTAAGTAGATAGCCAAACGTAAAAACTTTTATGCGCAATTCAGCCTTATAGAGAAACTCCATCCGAATTTACGTCTGACCCTCAACGGGATGACCGTCCACCCCCCCCCCCCCCAAACACAGAGCATGAGCAAAAAACCGTTACTTCAAAGTTTGTCAACTTTTTGCTGTTGTCAAAAATAGAATCATAAAAACGTCACCAAATTTCTAAATAAAGTTTAACCTGCCATTGTCTTACGAAGAACAATGGGGTTTCCTAAGAAAAACCTTTTCTTCCGAGCACAATCTCACACACGACGACACTTGCAAAAATTAGAAAATTAGCTTGCACGACTGTGTTCCGCACGTAGCTCGTTTATCCAGCAGACAAATTTACCAGCCGATTTAAACTTTCCAACAGATCACAAGTTCTGAGAAAGTCGTCATCCGTCATCTCTCCTGTTCACTAGAAGGTCAAATTGAAAGGGAGGTCAACCTACTGCCATATGGAGTCGTGACAAGATATTATTGTGTTCTTTCTGTAACCCCTATTAGAAAGTCGTCATCCGTCATCTCTCCTGTTCACTAGAAGGTCAAATTGAAAGGGAGGTCAACCTACTGCCATATGGAGTCGTGACAAGATATTATTGTGTTCTTTCTCTAACCCCTATCGTTTTCCTCTTGTCTCTTTATCGAGGACTAACAAAGCAGCCATTAAAAGACTACTCATAATTGTTCACTAGTGTAAACCCTTGTTTAGGAGATAGTTTTGTACATGTTCGTCATTGCGGAAGAGGTGGGCCATTTTTGTTAGAACGTCACTCCAGATCCCAGAGTACTCATCACATCTGACTTGATCATCGACATGAACTGAACGCAGTGTACATTATTTTGTCGGTGGGACTAAGTGACAATCAGCAAGCTAATCTTAAAGGAATAAAAAAAGAGTGCACCCTCAAGATTAAGTGGTTAGGTCAAGTTTTCTTTTAAAGTTTTTTTTGCGAGCTAACTCCATTTCTAGACGAGAAAAAGTCGAGGGTAAGATGGTCGACTAGCGATTAAAAAATTTAAACGGTATTCGTAACAGCTTGCTAAAAAGACTAAATAGATTAAATAGATAAATAAAATAGAATGTTGTTAAAAGGAATGTGATGAGAATCAAGAGGACGCAAATAAGAGCCGCGGACTTGACACGACTAGATTGACAAATTTCATGTCGTCCAGGCGGAAGAAAAACGTATCTCCAGATGGAGAGGACTCTACTAAGGTACACAAGACTGCTGCAAGGGTAAGAGGAACATGCTTATCTATCCAGCTTTTATCTTGAAGCTTTATCTAGAATCTTTTGGTGATTAGTCGGATTTTCCTGCCTATTTTCGTGTTGGAAGTGTTGTTAGCGCGCGTTACAAAGGAGCGTACTGTACGGCGAAAGTGAAGAAAGTCGTGAGAACGGTGAGAGTGCGGGTAAGTCGTAGATTTCAGATTGATTCTCTGCAAAATAATATTTAAAATTAATGCTGGCAAATGAATGTAATACATATGGATGGCTTTTTTTATTGCTCTCTTTTTTGAGAGCAGGTCAACTTTCACATTTCTGGAATGAGAACAAAGGTGGTAGCCGAAGAGAACATTAAAGGTAGCTTAATAGCTGGAAATGTTATCCAAGCAAAACTCCACAGTAATGATGTTTTCCGAAAGGCTACCGTGGTCCAAGTTCTAGACAAGAGTGTTTACATTGTCGTCTTCAATGACGGCGATATCAGTCGAGTTCGCCGCTCCCAGATTGTTGCTCAAGGGGCTCGTCATTTCCCAGAAGGGGACTCGCTCGACAGCTTTCCCTTGTTTCACCCCGAGTTGTTTGGAGCGCCAGTTCAGCCAGTTCAGATATCTGCACCGGTGTCGTCCAGCGGAGCGGAGGGGAGTAGCGAGACCAGTACGTCGGCCAGTGTGGCCATGGATGATAGCAGCACTGGTGAAAGCTCTACGGCACCAACTGCCGAGCCAATGGTCGTCGTCCCTACTCGCTGGGCTGTTGCAGGAGGTCCCAGACGACTTTTAGGGGCTTCGAACCGGAGATCCTCCATTGCTCCCAAAAGAGAACCAGCCAAATCACAGTAATTTCGCTGCTCTGCTACTTTTGATATGATTTTTATGTACAATCTGTTACTTTACAGCACGGAAAATGGACTCTCGGGCGATAATGAAAGCCAAGGCCGGACTTCAAGACCTCGAGCAGTCAGAAAACGACGGCGCCGTCGTTGTGTTCTCTCCAGGAGAACTTGTAACAAAAAGTCGACCAAGAAAAATACTGAGGCGGAGACTAAAGTTGCCCCAAAAGAAATCCCGTCTGCTGAAGTTCCAACGAAACAAGAGACTTCTTGGCCTGATGCTTCTGGTAGTAGTCCATGTATTTCCGGGCATTGTAAGTGAGAGTCTGCGACAGCTTGTTTGCTTATCACCTTTTTACCTGTCACTTTGTTTACAGATACAGGCAACAAAGATCTGTTGACGTCTACACGGCCAGCTCCATCCCATGTCCATAATCTTGGCTATCCATTTATTTACATCAAACCGGTCAAGTCAGAGGCGAGTGAGGCTGCACTCGAAGGCTGTCGGAAACGCAAGGCCTTCTTGCCCATGAAAGTGGTCAAGTTGAGACGGTCTCCCAATCCTGATGTCGCTGCCCCACTAATTGACCTAACTGACGACTGTAAAGATCCCAAAATAAACTCAAAAATGGTAGATTGGCTGGTTTATGTTTACATTTTACTTTTTTTTTTTTTTGTTGCAGCATTTCCCACTGGTTTTCAAATTGAAGACTGTGGAAGTAGTCACAGAGAAGACAACACTGAATCTGCGGATCACAGGAGCCCCAGCACTAGTTCAGACTCTGTTGCCGAAGGTGAAGAGGTCGAGAGTAAGGCAACGGTCAAGGTTGAACCAATACGTAAGGAGGAACCAAGGAATAACATGTTAATGCTTAAGGCAATCCCGTAATTACAGTACTATAGGATGTCTGTATTTTACATGTGATCCCCCCTGAAGTGAGTTTTGACCATATGTTTAAGGAGTTATCCAAAATTGTGAGTAAGAAGAACATTCCTGTGTCCCCGGAGCCCCCCTGTGGTAAAAATTTCAATTTCACTCCCAACTTAGGTACGGTTTTATTTTAACTCAAGTGTGCAAATCACGGTTACGCTGGAACCTGGACTGGGAAGAGGTCATGTTTTTGCATTGTTAATTGATTTTTTTGAAAAGATGGCGTTTCCGACCCAGCGAAACGGCGCCATACCATTGAATCGGCGATGAAGGAGTTACTTTTAGCGTACTTTACCTGTTTGGATAAGTTAAAAAACATGAAAGATCCGAGTTCACTGTCGTGACAAAACATGTCCTAGTGAAAATCTTATTATCTTGCGTTTCTTGTTGGTAGTTACTTAAGAATTTGTACATACAACATATAGTATATGAAATATCTATTTTTTCGTAGTGGTACAAAACTTTACTAGAATAAGGTGGAACTTTGTTGGTGTTATTGTCAATTGTGAGCCTAGTTAAACGTGTATTTTTCGTCACTATGTATTCGTTTGTATTATACTGATACAGATAAATTTCCGATGTATGATTTTGGAAAAGCACATTTAGTACGCTATTCCTTGCATGATATTTGAATCCTAAATTTACAAGAGTTTCTATCGAATAGATTGGTTCAGGTTTTAGCGCATGGACTGAGTGGCTACTTTATCTTGTCGTCTGCAAAGATGCCAAGTTGTTACTGGCACTGGAGACACTTCAACAAAGCGATATTTTTTATTTCTCTCGTGCACAATGCAAAGCGCTGTGACTGGCTGGAGCTGGCTCTTGGGTAGGCATGACGAAGTAAGAGAGGGCAACAAATACGAGGTAAACACAAAAATAGGTGTTTAGAGACCAAAGCAACTGTGTAGGAATAAGTCTTGTAAGAAAATCTTTACCAGAATGGCATGGACAAAGGGAATGGATAAATTTTAAATGGGTTTCTGTGAATTTGCAATGAGACCCTATTGTGTGGGAATCTTTATGCATTTAGAGTGCCTAGGAGAAAGACAATAAGTTTGACAGTGAACAGAAGCGCAATAGTTATTCCAGCCCCAAAATGGCTGGTTAGTCGCAGAGTGAGCCATTTAAAATGGTTGCAAAAATAAACTCTGTGGGAAGAGTGGTAGTGCCAGGCCATTGGAATAGACTCCAATTGCTTGTTTCATAAGAAAAATGTCATTTTAAATCACTGAAATTTTGGGGAAGACTATTGTGGTGGAAATCAGAGTCCGCCCAACGCACCGCACGTGACATGCCACACAGTCCAGAAAAATGGAAATCCTTTTTAGCTGACTTGGGGAGACCCACTAAACGAGGAATACGGAAATGTCCTAAATGTGGAACGGTGAATGGGACGCGAGGAAACTCGTGTAAAAATAAAGCCTGTGATGTAGTGTTTAGGGACAATGGAGCTTCCAAAAAATCATCTACAGAGGCGTGCAGAATAGTTACCAACTTTCAAGACTTGCAGGTACTGCACACAATGTTACTGGCGATGAGTCGCGTCTCCAAGTGACTAATCCTATTTATTTGTTCCCTACAGGTATTCTCGGCGAGAATACGCGATCGTGGTCCAGACTACAGAAATTTTGTCCAGCTTCCGGTGGCTGAACCATCGGACTCACAATCTCAAGATGAGGACGAGGCGAGTATACCTGTGGCTAGATGCTATGTCGATTCTTGTGTCAAAAATAAGGAGGTACTTAACATTTTTTACAGTACTCAAAACAATAACTTGTAGCCAGAGCTAAATAAATTGGGGTTATATTGTAGTTCCCTTGTAGTCACGTCCAGGCTGCGTATCGCTGTTTCTCTGCTTCTGAGCCGTTAGTGATAAAGCAATCATCAGTGCCCACGGTTAATATTCCTCTAGATCATCAGCAAGTAATGAAATATGAATTTTAAACTTAAAATTTTCAAATGTAATTCCAGAAAAAATGATGCTTTTATACGTTATTTTTTAACTTTATAGACTATATCGGCTTTCATTAATGAGACGAATGACATCTTGGTCCAGCGAGTATCGAAAACTTCGTTTGTAGTCAAGTGCGTGGCTACGAATAAGCATCCTCTTGGATATCTTCACATTATGTTTTTTAAGCAGAGTAAAGATGATGGAGTGTCAGAGAAAAAGTTTTTATGTACTTGCAAAGCCCTAAAACCACAGGTATATTTCTGCCTTCTTCCCTTAGCGTCATTTTACAATAGCTTGTACAAATTTAAATATTGGGAATTCTGTCGGAATTCTTCACGAGTAGAATCGACCAGTCGACCAGGTCACCCAGCAGCAACCTACGAGTTCTTCCGACGGCATGGAAACTGATGTAAGGCTGTGCCTTCATTATCATGCTTGTTTATGTGCCTTTGCTAGTGACGCCAGTCTGAGCGAAGAGTTTGAGTACTTCCTCATACAGGGCAATGAGAGTTGTTCGAGTAAGTGACCTATTAAATTTAATTTTGTCATATTTTTAAAAATTCTACTGTAAGTGCTTGACTTTGTGACTATTTGATGTCATTGATAGCGACGTTGCTCAGCGGATTGCACTTGGTAACCCTACCGCCACCAGTCTCATCGGGAACTGTTGAGGGAATCGATCCAAGAGGAATTTCCGTTGAAATCATGCAAGAGAATATCTCATTACTCGAGAGTATTACAGGAGTGGATGAGAGTACGCTTCATAATGTAAGACTTCGCTGAATGTTTGTAATCATCCCTGGCAGATTTTTGCAGATCTAAATCTGAAAAAAAAAAATCTGTTTTTTAAATAAAAGGTTCAAGGATTAGAAGGAGTTCTTACTGATCAAATAATTGTCACTAATGTTGACGATACTTTAACTTTTGGGGATGGCTCCGGCTTGGAGGGACTGGCAGAAGGTGATGAACAGGTTAGTATTTAAAAGTAAATGGAGTCATTTTTGTTGTGTTCTGTTGCATTGTTGCTCAATATTTTAATCATGATTTTTTTTATTTAGGTTTGTCAAATTTTCGCAAGTGGGCCTGGAACAATTCAGCTCACGGGCACATTTTCTGCTACAACGGAGAATATTCAGCAATCAGTGAACATTGGTGGTCCACCGACTATTCTGAACACCACCTTCGTTCCACTCTCAACCACGAGTAAAAAGCGACGTCAAGGATCTGGTGATGGGCGGAGAACTCTGATCGATGTAGCATCCGTTCAAGCTTTGACACCTCAATCCCATTTATACCAAAGCTCTACTCCAGCTTCAAATCCTCAAACTGAAACTAACAATCCTAAGCAAGAATTTTCTCATGGAGCTAAACCATCGAATAAATCCCTTGGTGGGAGTGCAATCTCAACGGGACCAATAACCTCTACGACAGTTATTCCGTCTCTTGAGTCACAAATGGAAGAGGTATTTGAGTTTTGGCTGTCAGGAGTCAACGAAAGACTGAACGCTATCATGAACTATCAGTTTAGGGGTAAACCAGATGCTGTTGTGTATTACATTTCTACGGTAAGTGCCACGTCAATTTTTTGCCGTATTTCATACTTAAGCTACGACTACTAACAGATTGTGTTTTCTGGCACAGGACTATTTTGATAAACTCAAAGAGCGAATTACGTACGGAGTGAAGAAGAAACGATTGCCAAATCAGACTGTGATATTTACAAGAACTGACAAACCACCTGCCGGAACTTTCACCAAACATGTTTGGAAAATAACAAATTTAATCCATGTGCTACAAATATTTCAAAACCAGATAGTAAGCGTCTCCAGATTGCCCATGGCATAATGTACCAAATTAGTGATTGCCAAGTGTGTAATCAATTATAATTCTTTTGTCCCTCCAGATACCCTTAAAGATAAGTCAATATTTTGTAAAATCGCCAAACGGAACGTACGAAGAGTGGATCGCCCCAAATGACGCAGATCGAAAAAATCAACTCATAAAACCTCACCTGTACAGTACCTACTTGAAAGTTGGTAAGCTCTAGATCCTTTGTATGTATCAAACCGACTCATTTGATTCCAGCCCTCTATTGTGATTTTATATTTACTAGGTAAACACGACCCAAGTGGATCCCAGCTCATTCCCTTTGTAATTGAATGGATTCCAGATATCTTACCACAGTCCAAATTAGGAGAGCTCACGTTAACTTTTGAGTTTGGACACAACGCACCCCAGGACGAACCAGTAACCAGCAATAAGAAATCTTAAATTCAATCGTCGCAAGCGTGAAATGTATAACAAAAAATAGAAACTGACGTAAAACGTTTGAGCGAGCTTTTATTCATTAAACGAAATTAACCTTGAAGACACAATTGTTTCGTCTATTTATAATTAAAAACACCGATTAAGGGCGAAAACTGTTTTTGAGAATCCTGTTTGGATTCTATTCATAACGCTAAAAAACACCGAGATAAGGCTTAGGGCTTCAAGGTTTCTTCTTTTTTCCTGAAATATTAAATAACTGAAAGAGAAATCATGTTCTTAAACCTAAAACAAGAAACAGTGTTCATTAAAGAAACTTCTTGCACCGCACAACTCCATTGCTTCATTTCACCAAAACATCAACTTTTGCAAGTTTCGAACATCAAGTTGTCATTATTTTTAAAAATATGATTGTTAAAAGTAATCATGGAAGCTAGTCTCAATAAACTAAGACTTCTCATAACCTCCAACTGGTAGGTTTTCTAGGTAATACACGAAAGTTTTGTAGTGACTCACTACGAAAACAGTTATAATAAGGAACTTACTCTATTTTAATAGTTTAAGACTTATATTTTAGTACCGCTCTTGATAACACTCTTATTTCTAGTTACGTTTCGGAAGGACATCAAGTTTTGTTTTTAGTTTCTACGTAAACGAGCCAGTAACAGAGCACAAACCCAAAATACCACGCTCCAGGCCATGGACAGTGCGAAACCCGGCCAAACTTTGGGGTGTAGAATGGTCCAAGACCTGGAGAAAATAGAGCGCATGGCTTCACAAGCCATAGTTTGTGGCAGGAATTGAGCTACATCACGCAAAGGCAGAGGAATACTTTCCAATGGCCAAACAACGCCTGTTAAATTTGCAACAAAAAAATAGTTCATACTAATTACCCCAGAAATCTGAAATATGTTTTTCGACATCAAGTCGAAGGTTTTTCTTATAAAATTTAGTCACCTGAAAGCAACAAGTTGGGATAGAAACTACCAAGAGCCATTTGAATCGCATTTCGTTCCTCCGTACAAATGACAGATATTAAGAACCCTGCATGTAAACAACTTTGTGCTAGAAACCAAGACGAAAAACTTTAAGATGGACTTTGTTTAATAGATTTTTACCGTAGGCCATTCCACAGGTTCCTTGAACCAAGGTTAAAACTACTGCGGAAGCCACAGAGCCAAGAATTTCGACATGAAATAACCAAACCATCACAGCCAGCACTAAAACTGTTTGACCAGCCATGACAACATATTGAGTTAGCAAATGAGCTGTAATAATTTCCCCGGTGGTAACTCCAGACACCAACGTTCGGTTGAGCATTCCTTCCTTTCTTTCCGTTATAAAGGCCGAGCCAGTCAGTGCAACGGACATGAAAAAGATGATGCTGGCGCAAAAAAAAAGAATTCTTAAATTAGAACCCATACTCTTCCATAAGAAGCCTCCCCAAGAAGTAAGAGAAAAGGTGCATACCTCAAGATAATTCCTGGAGCCATGAATTCCCTGAAGCTTGACGAGTTTGAACCGTAAATCGGTGTTGCAAACTGTTACAAAGAATGTTTTTGAATAAATTTACTGCACTTGCATTCATGAACTCGGTTAAGAAATTAGGTAAATTTTCATACCGAGGTTGATGGTAATTCTATGGTGTCATTCATCCCACAGTCATTAAGCATATTTAGAGAAAATTTTTGAAAGGCCATTGATAAAGTCTTCTGGATTGAAAACGCGATTTGTTGGCCTGAAAGAGGAGACAAACATGTGCTTTAAACTTGTTAAAGTAAGAGAGAATGTTAATTTTTGTATGGAATTTTTACTTGTCATGTCCAAGAACAATTGCAAATGTGTTCCCTGAAAGCCGTCTTCATACGGGTTGCCAGTAGGGGTCGCTATAGCGTCGCCAGTCCCCTTCTGAATCATTGCATCGGAGAAATTTTGCGGAATGACGATATAACCCCACATGTTCCCTTGTGTAACTTCATACAACGCATCCTTTTCAGTTGGAATATTTTTCTGCGTAAAATATATGAAAAAAGTGTGTCGTCTCTTCGGATAAATTTTTGAAGAAATTTGTCAAATTCATACCACAGCGATAGTTTCATTTGGAATAGACTTGAGAAAGTTGCAACTCATGTTTGTAAGTGAGCATCCTGTAGTGGAGTTGCAATTTTTTGTGTTAACAACTTCGTGATTGACGACCCCGAGTGGTAGGCGTGTCGGATTGCCACCAATTGCGACGCAAAATAGAATGGCTTGCAGAGCCGGGAGCAGAAAGATGAAGAAGACAAATCTGTGAGCAAGGAAGGAAAATATAAGAGCTTTACTTATAAAGCATACCAATAGTACTTAGTGGTCAAATTGTATCAAATAAGGGTCCTACCCAATGTTTCGCCACATGCATATAAAGTTCTTGAGAAGCAAAGCACTCATGCGGTTGTAGACGCCATCAACTTCCTTGATGACCGATTGCTTTGGTTTGTCAAGAGCTTTGTTGTCATCTCCAATTTGTTTCTTCTTTGGTTCACTTTTGACCAGTTGAGCAGATTGATTTGTCAACTGTGACATCATATTCTTGTTTGCCATGGTGTTACTCCGTTTCTTCTCATTTTTGGCTTTCTTGTCATTCTCTTTCTTTCCAGCCACGAGTTCTTCCACAGAGCTATTGAAGACTGGAGTAGCCTGGCCAGAAGCCATTGTTGTCACAGATCCAGTCTTCTTTCCACCCTTCTTTCGAGGCGATTTCTCATTGCACATGGCAACTGTATTAGCCTCACCGTTCGATGCAACTGTCTCCAATGAGCAAGTTGTCGTGGTGTTGTTGGACACATTTTCAGTGTCATCTGAAGACGTCTTGCTCCTAAGTGAGCTCTCTGAAGAGTGAACCGAGTAATACTCCTCCTCGTGAGTAGAGTCCAGCATGGACAGCTTGAAGAATACATCCTCCAACTTGCGGCAGCCAAACTCCTCCAGTAACCTAGCTGGAGAGTCCTCAGCTAGCAAGCGGCCATTGCGCATTAGTCCAATCTGCAACGGTGTCATGTTTTAGCGTACAAAATATTTATATGAATACGATTAGTCATGTTTCTTTGTAATTCTTAAGAGCAGAGTAAAATTTTAAGGAAAATGTTTGATCAGTTACGCAATGAGCCTCATTCGCCTCCTCGATGTAGTGAGTGGTTATAATCACTGTGGTCTTTTTAGTGTTCACCAACTCTGTGAGATGCTGCCAAATACTAAGAGGAAATAAGACATGTTTTGGAGTTTTATATATATTTTTGTAAAAGACTTTTCATATAAATTTTTAGTCATGGAGTGAAAACAGTTTACGCCAGTTCATCATCCTACTACACAGTTACCTTTTCCTCAGGAGCGGATCAACTCCAACAGTCTGTAAGAAACACGATGGAAGCGGGATTAGGATAATCAAGTATCAAAAATAATGATTCCTAAACAGAACAATAGTGAGTTAGTAGTTACCGGCTCGTCCAAAATTAAAATTTTCGGCTCGTGCAATAGAGCGACAGCAAAAGAAACACGGCGCTGTTGACCTCCGCTACGTGAAAAGGAATCAAACATTTTAATATTTGGAAAAAACATAATTCCATGACATGTTACTTTCAAACAAACCTCAAGCTCCGAATTGGGCGATGACTTGGTGGCAAATGAAGAAACTTGATGAGAAATCCCATTCTTATCAAAATCTGAGAGCGAGTCATTCCGTTGATCTTTCCAAAGTAGAGCATAGCTTCCTTGATGGTAAACTCGCCGTACAACGCAATTTCCTGTTTATAGCCATCAAAACCAATTAAAACTTTTCCAACACAAACTTGGAAATTATGAGGGGCAATACGTGAATTTTCATACCTGAGGCATGAAGCCAACTATCTTTCCAGGAATGCCGCATGCTCGCGAGCCCGGCTTGGATCCGAATATCTTACACTCCCCCTGATCAAGCTCAGTCATGCCAACAATACATGACAGTAGTGTGGTTTTCCCTAAATAAATTGCAAAACTATTAGCGCAAAAAGTTTGTCATTCGGGGAATATTAGCAAGCGTAGTTCATCCTTAAACGTAGTAAAAACGAAGATGAGTCTTTTTGTGTGTAACGTTTCACTTACCACAGCCGCTAGACCCCAAGAGAGTGTAACTATATTACAAAAAGAAGCTCGTTAATGTTGAAATTTAAAAAAATAATAAAATAAAATAATGGTAAATGGTAATTAGCAACGCGAAAAAGTTAATCCCACCGCGACAAGAGACATGTCGCCAAACTCATTATTCCTAACTAATGACAAAACGCAACAAAAAGGTATTTCTCAATGATGGTCATTGGCATTGGTGGGGGAGGCCTATGAGTAATTTCGAGCAACGTTGCACTTGTCGCGGGCTTGATTGAAAAATGTGGAGGATTAAGATGCTCAAGAAAATCCTGCTAAAATCCCTACAACCATTTTCAATGATAGGATTAAAGCTTATTTTTTAATGTTGCAGTAACCGGGAGTGCTAAATGACGTGTTCAATAGGGTTCCTATTAAATGACGTGTACATGTTGTTACAACATTTTTAATTTTTTAAACAAACTTCTATGGCGGTCTGCGTTTTTGTTTCATTGTTATCAATTTATGGTTGCCTTGAAATTAAAACAATGTACATATACGGACGCTATGTCGAAATAGTTCAGGATAAAAAAAAAGGCTTTGAAAGTTGACTGGCTACATAATATGGAACAACGGAACGGTGGTGGTGATGACGTGTCCAAATCGTATTGAACGGCATATGGCGACAATTAGGAAAAAAATTTAGGTACTGATTTTGTGAATTTTGGTTTGACAGTTTGGAGACGCCCACCCAGGGAGAAAAAATTTGTATACATGTATTTATTTGTTTTTTTCCTGTGAAAAAATAGCGACCGGACACGCATTTCTCTACTTTTTTTCATCTTGCCCTGGCTAACGCAACAAGAGAAAAAGGAAAATTGAGAAATGCTTGGCCAGTCGCTATTTTTGCACAGGAAAAAAAGCAAATAAATACATGTATGCATGTTTTTCTCCCTGGGTGGGCATCTCCAACCTATCAAACTTAAGATGACAAATTCAGTATCAAGTAATTTTGCGTGCGCTTTGATCGTTTAAGCAATCTCTCAATCGGCTTATTCATAAATTTTTGTTACCTACTAAATTATGCGATTGAATTCATTTTTGATTGCAAATCATCTCATCTCCAAAATAATATATCATTGCAAATTTAAATACAAGCCGGTATTAGGCCTATAGGGGAAAAATATATGGCGAAAGGACTTACATAGTACCCTCCTTCACAGTCAACGTCAAGTTAATGAGCACTTGTGTCCCAGTATCGCCCTTTCCATATCGCTTCCAGGCTCCCTGAACCGCAATCGCGTCCCTGTGAGAGGGGGCAGCAGTTGTGGCCACCGTCGAGTCAGGTTCCCCAATCATGTCCGAGTTTGTCAAAGCCGTCTGGCTAATTATCACTGGATCTGCTCCACCAAAGTTTTTATTAATGAAACTGTAAAAGAAACCAAAGGAAAAGATCGTTCTTAATATTTTTTATATAAAACTTTTTTACTACTCATCCAATCAAGAAAAAAGTTATGTGCGCAGTGCAAAATCCGAAAAGGAAATGCTCCTTCTAGCTTGCCGACGTGTGTTAGTTAAAGTTCGACACAGCCAGAGAGGAACACCTCAGCAAGGTTTCTGAGCGTGTTCCTGGAATTCAGTGTTCAGCGGAATCGTCGTTTTGTTGTGTCTTTCCTCCGCCAATCGGAAAGAGAGTCGTGTGACAAACTACGTGCATTTAATTTTTTCAAACTGTTTGCATATTTAAAGCCATGCAAAAATAAAATCTATGCACTTTGTCTCTTCATAGATAATAAATATTATTTTATAGCATTTTCCAATACATGACCCTAAAATTCATATCATGAAACATCCGTAATCAAGCTAGAAGGATAGGATTTCACTGTCACTCATGGATGCAAATGTAATTTGAAACATTTTTTGATCACCGTAAGTAAACCGATGAATCAAAGGGTAACTCAGAGGTTGAGTAGTTGAGAAAGTTGAATTTGTTTTTAAAATTCAACTGTGACAAACTGAACGTTTTCATATTGCCGATTTTGTTGTCTTGCAAGACTTTTGCAAGCGTCAAAATAAACACAAAACCTGCAGCCTGAAATTGTACACCACATACACAGAGCTATGATAACTTCTGTCCCACTTTTTATGAGGAAGCACGTGCTGTTGGAAGAACAAGTTTCTTGTTCAGATTTCCAACAGTGCAACAAAGAAAAAAGATTTTAGAGAAATAAAAAGTATCCCATTTAGCCTTCTCTCCCCTCAGGGGTATGTCTTTAAATCTCCAAGTGTTTCCGGTGGACTCACTTTCAATGAATTCCACTCAAAGAAGAATTTTCACGCCGAACCACGTTGATACTCCACACAAAAAAAAACTTTCAAACTTTGCTTACGGAACATAAGTCATAGTTAAGATCGCGTCTTTATTTATCTTTTCACAGATAATTATCTTTGTTGACTGCCTCATGCAAGATCCCAACAGTGACTGGGGTCGTATTTAAAATAGCGAAACATCAATGCGTCTATCTGAAAAAGGAGTCGACCAGCCACACTCTCAATATGTTGAGCGTTATAAAAGGGGTAAAAGTGAAATGACCACTGTTACAAACTTTGATAATGATTTTCAAAAGCGACAATTAAAAAAGCGTATTTTAAAATGAATAAATAGGTTGACGATGATACTGCATAATGTCGAGTGGAATGTCATCATCGACATGCCCATCAGAGAGGGCATTGCCAAGAGCTACCTTTTTTGCAGAGAGCTCGTACAGTTGAACAGCGTCTAATATTTCAAAGATAACTTAATGAGAAGGGGGATGAAGGAACGTGACAATGATGGCGCATCTATTTTGCCCACTCGTAAAACGCTGTCATCCCAAGACAAAAAAATGACCAAAGATATTCTAGCAATAGTTTTTTTGAGGTTTGATAAGGTTACGCGGACATACTCTACGGCAGTCGGCCCAATACGATATGTTTCGTTTGTTATCTATCGCCGCCACGAAATGTTGATACATTGTATGCTTAAACCGACAACATGGCATCCGTGTCCGTACTTGGTTGCATTTTAGTGCTAATTTTGTATTATAAATGTACATGTTTGAATAGGAGTGATCATCAGCAGGAAAAAAATATGTGAGCTAAAGAAAACTCAATAAACTGACCGTCTAATAAGAGTCAGTGCCATTTAAAAGATTGCAGAATGTCAAAAACACAAACATATTTATTTTTTGGTAACCTATCTTTTTGTATGCAATGGAAGAGCCGCTTGAGCAAGATTCTCATTTTGAAAAAAAAAAAAATTCAAAATAGTTCAATGCAAAACTTCTGTGGGTTATCGTTGTTCTTGTCTGTGGTGGTGGTGGTGTTGTACAGAACAAAATTTGTTTTTGACCCTTCCGGATTATGGTAATACGTTTTGTTGTGGTCATCATCGTCATCGTGTCATTACTTCATGATCACATCTTTGTGCCTGAGTAGTAGTATCTTATGTGCAGCTTGTATGCATGCACCCAATTATGATGTAACAGACTTGCTAAGCCGTTTTGATCTCATTACAGGTATAACATTTTATAAGCTTTTTTCTTTCGTTGTCGCTCTTTGACTCAATAATATCATGAATGATGGGCTTCTGATACCTACCACCCGTTCTTCATTCTGTGCACCTATTGCACTCGCAAAAAAGTGTCATGCGTCTAACCTGCTGCTCTAGTATTTATCTAACGACTCGCACCAATTAAGTGATTTTCGAACTTGCTTTCGTACAAAAAAAAACATTCCTTGATTTTGTTCAGACGAAGATAAAATTGAATCAGTTGGTTTTGCAACTTCTATCATGACGATGACGACCAAATAGGTGTGTACTCGTGCCTAGTTTTTTGTTATTCTTTTGAATTCTAAGATAAAAGGATTCTAGTTGTTTTAGGACACCGTAAAAGTTAATTCCCTCATGTTAAATTCAATGTATATGCATGCTATGCATTATTGATTGGTACTCTTTTAGGAAGTGTCAAACACAAACTGTATTTATACATGATGTACATACTTGCGTGAAAACATGGCTCCAGAAAATCACTTTTTTATATCACACAATCACATAAGCAACAATTTTACTTGGGCTCGAAAAAAACACACATCACTAAATATTTCACATTTTTTAAAATTGTTTCACAATTGGAATTATTTACGGAAAAATATATGATCTACTGGACACATTCTAAGTAGACACAAACAAACTATTCATGAAGGCTTCGTTCCATTTTGCGGGATACAAAACTTAGTACAGAAAACTGCACGGTAAACTCAAACATGCTGTAAAAACTTCATGGCAAAAAACAGATTTAAGCAGAAAACCTAGTCCTTTGTACCGTTACTTGAAATTTCATGTGCACTAAAAATTAACTTTGCACTTCAAAGTGTGGAGATAATTGCCCTCTGCAACTGAAAAAGTGATCATGAAGATTTCGCCCAGATTTAGTATTGAAACTGACGAGGACCCATGTCTGTTCCCGTCTCCCTATTCAATAAACAACTTTCTTTATTGTAATCCGTCACTCGAGTCATCCACAGTGACGGTTTATTTTAAGACTGCACCGATGTATTAACATATCAGTCACTCTGAACCTCTCACTCTTAGATTTTTGTTTGTTTTCAGTATCAATTGTTACAAAGAATTGATGGTCTGTGGTGGTGGTTGCTAATTATCATGTAGCTTTACTCTCAACATCCTCATAGGTAATCTGAGATGACTTAAATCCCTCTATGTAAGCCTAAACCAGCGAACCGAAGACGCTATGTCCCATTTATTTGCATTTTATGTTACAAAGCAAGTCATTTGGATGGCCAGTCGCGTTGATCATAATGGAATAGGACATGAAAAAATGTAGCAAGATGTGTGCTCATAAGAAGACACCAAAAATTTACACGCCAAATTGCCTTTATCACTGCGTAAAGACACAGGGAAGTTACAGTTACAGACAAGTGTTACTCCGAAATACGCTTGCACTAGTGCTCCATTCAAATCATCGTGTCGGATTTTCTTAACGACCCACTAAAGCAGTAAAAATATATATTTTTAAAGTGTAGATGAAAACTTAAAAACTAAGACTGAATCTTAGTTAGCCGTCCGAAAAGATGTCATGCGGGATGAGATGCTATTCAAATTAAGCATTTTTTTTCTTGTTCATTTTGCCTTCTTGACAAATTTTTACGCATTGAAGAAATATGATATCCAAACAAAAAGTGTTCTCCACAGGGAAGATCCTTAGACGGTAGATATCAATAGAAAAACTTTTTTTTCATGCTATGCTTTACGTGAGTAAACCAGTAATATGACAGTCGTCCTGTTACAGTGCAGTGTTAAGTTCAAGATTGTTTTTCGATTTGGTTAAATTTGGCGCAGCTCAGAATCAGGATGATGATGCAAACGCAAAATGAATACATAATCATAATTATATGTCAATCGGAAAAACAATGGCATCCTGGTGGTGGCGTTGATGATTAAAACGATTTGTTTTTTTTCTTCAATTTAGTAGATGAAACCTGTACCTCATTGACAAAATGGCATTTCTTAAAATCTTTCAGTTTATTTGGTTGTTAAAACTAAACGCATATGCTGCGAGTACACGTTTCCAGAGAAGAGAGGCTGAGCAATAAAAGATGGATGCTATCTGAATTGTGCTTACATTTCACACTAATATCTCGCGTATATCAAATAGAGTTATTGTCCAATTTTACACCGTCAGGGATCGTAAGCACGATATAATTTTAGAATACGGAGTGACGACAGCTTTAAAAAAATTTGGAATTTGTTGTGGCCTGCAATAGAGTGCCATTTGGTTTATGATCAGTCATTCACTAAATATAGGAAGGGGTCTTCATGAGCAGTAACAATTCGCCTAGAAGAAGTTATAAAACTCATTTTCAAACTTTCTGGACCATTGCATTACATAATAGCGAAAGTGTGTACGCTTGTCTCGAATCGATACGAGCATGGCGACTGACGTACTTAAAATTTTCGTGCTCCAATAATACCAACATCTTGATGGTTTTAGAGGATTCATGCGAGGATATAGCAACCATCAGTTTATGTCGATTGCAAACCCATAATTCTTCGAGTTTGCACTGTTTTCTGTAACATCGCTTGAGCCGTTGGCCATTTTGCTCGTTGAGATTTAGTAACGTATGTCACTAGCCATATGCCTCAGCATGTGTGTTTGTTTGTTGTCGATAATAATTAAGATAACATCCCCAACATAATATGAAGGATGCTGGCGTTATTGAATAAACGATGATGTAACTAAACAATAACCGCAGCAACGCATTGTCAAATGAAAATCATGTATTGGCTTTCTTCAACGCTGCCAAATCCAATCGGCTACTTATGCGCGTTTAATATTTGACACTGCTTCAATGAAAGGCAGGTATGACAATGGAGTACATCTGCGAAATGCTTGATTTTTAGACATCGCCGTAAGTCTTTACAGGCTGACGAGCAAGTAGGGACTGATGATGAGTCAGCGATTTTTTAGGTTTGTATTAATAGCCCGGACGTGTGTCAAGAGGTATTGAGTTATAAGAGCTTATGTCGTATTTGATCACTTGTCGATTGACCGATATCAATTGGCACCTTAACATACGCAGTGAAAGTTTTTTGCTCCCATCTTCACAGAATGCTCAAGAAAGTGAAGTTGGTAGACAGTACCCTAACAGAATCTTACTCTTGGGTGAATATATTACTGCGATCCATTCGTAGAAAAAACATTTTCGTCAATGGTCGCTCAGTGCCAGACATAGTTCGTGGAGTGAGAAGTTGGGAACCCCTAGATTGGTTGCTGGTCGAGATGCGCGAACTAATAAAATTTTGGAATACATAGATTTACTGCCATGAAATTCCAGCAGTTATTTGTTATCATTTATACGTATGCAGACGTCTGTTGATTTTCCTATTAACTCTTCATGTGTGTTTGCTTATATTCATAGTGGTAAATGTTACTGGTATTTTGTATGATTAGCTGGGTTTTCTTCATGAATGACGCAATGACGAATGAATCAATGGATGCGAAAATCGGGAATATCATTGTTTAACAATGCATCTATACATTTTTAAAACCATGCACGCTTCAAAACATGAACAGGTCATTGTGGATCTTCCACCTGTGCTGTGCAATTGTTTCATGTATTGGCAATTGAATGAGTCGCAGTTTAATCCATCGTTTACATGGCTGAAGACACAGTCATAAAGCACACATATTGGGACTGCGTATAAAAATAAGAACTGCCTTTGCTGGACATAATTGTTGATTTGTTTCTGTAAGCGTCTGAAATTGGAGAATAAAAATGAATATTCTTTTAAAGTTCAGGACACTTTCATCCCATACGTTTATCCCAGTGACTTAAAAGATTCCCATGCTCATGTTGGACATGAATGCAAAATAGATATCTACAGACATGACAATTTAAAAGTGTTCGCCTACTGCAAACTACTTGGTTGGTATTCCTTGGCTGGTACAGTGTTTCCATCTTGATGACATGTTAAAGCTATGTAGAATGCCGATTTGACAGGAAATATGTGAAATGCAAATAGCGTGTATTTGCCAATAGTCTGCTGCCCAACAAAGACCAGGAGCTTTCAATGATCAATGAACTCACCTTTTTAAATTACCAGAAAAAAACACACTTGTGTATGACTTATGAGCACCTCTTTTACCTCTTGAATAATACGATGATTACTTGTTACTTATTTTTAATTCATTGTTTAACTTGATTGTATGGTATGGTCATACGTATCTCGAACTAATAATCATATCATGCATGAAAAGGTAAGGTTTTATTATACATACGCGTGGTTCTTGCCCCGTTCAAGATCAAGCCAAGATGTCTGATAAAGTTTTGCGGCATCACTAAAACAGGATTAATAGCGTAGCTATAAGCAGATCTGTGGCCATATCCATATTCATTTTTGATGATATGGATTTTCAATGGATAAACTTGGTTTTTTATAGAAGGATTTTATTCAAGTTTATACTGAGCACCTACCATTTTACTATTAGAATGGAATAATACTAATTATTGTCGTTCACAAGGTTGACTAAGTCCTCGATTAGGTCAGCCCACGTATCATAAACTGGGTCTCTGTCGAGGAAGGTTTAGGATGCTCAAGAGTCGGAAACCTTACTGCCATTGATGAAGGTCTTGGAGTGCTTTGTTTTGGTGTTACTGACCACATTCACTTCCCATTCGTGTTGAGTATCTAGCACCTAGCTGCTCTGTCAATTAGTGCAATTTTGACGGATCACTTGTTAGGAAGTTTTTTTGGTGGCCGACACCGATGTGTAGGTGAGCAAGCAGAAAGTTCGTATCATGGACAAAATGTGAATGGGAAAAATATAACGCTCGAAGTGTCAGCCTAGCGCCATAATAATGCTGGGCATCACAATGTTTACTCGCTCGTACTAATTGTTGATCGTAGGCAGTTATGTTAAAGCATGTGCCAGAAATTTGGTTAAGTATTCGTCTATTTTTCTTTCGCCCGTGATGCATGTTTCCAATGTCAGCGCTTATGGAAAAGGCAAGATTAAGAAGATTGTACGAATTTATTTAACCTAAATGCGAGGAAAAAACGAATATTTGCTAGAAAATTGTCACAGAGGAAGGTGTAGGAATGACTGAAAGAATGATTAGAATCAAGTATTTGACGAAAAGACTGAAGACAGTTAGAAATATCGATGAGCGCAAAAAATGATTAATTTAGCTACTTGTTCCTTTAAAAATGTGATAAAATATAGTTACAGCATGCAAATCATAAATGCAAACGAATGCTTAACAATCTAATTTAGTTTCCAACGTGGACCTCCTGTTTGAATATGTCTCCTTTGACCTCATCAAGAGGTAGATTAATATGCTGATATTCCTTAAGACCTGGGCCATAGTCTGTGGAAGCATCGCCCTGACCGCGTAAAATCCATTTGGTTGTGAGTAATCCTTCGACGCCAACTGGTCCGCGGGCATGAATGCGTCCAGTGCTGATTCCAACTTCTGCGCCCAGTCCGAATCGGTAGCCGTCCGCGAATCTAGTCGAGGCGTTGTGGAAGACACAGGCGGAGTCGACACGTTTAAGAAATTCGCGAGCCGTTTTTTCTGTGGAATTTAGAAAATTTATCAACTTTAATTTTAAATAATGCTATGCTGCGTCATAAACATGAATTTTCTGTCGACTTCATACCATTTTCAGTAACAATAGTGTCAGTGTGGGATGATCCATAAGTATTACAATGTTCAATAGCTCCGAGAACATCAGACACAAGTTCAATTGTGCATGCAAGCCGGCTATACTCAGTCCGAAGGGATTTCGCTGGGGGAGGACCAAAGGTTAATTCTTTGGATAGAGTAGGACCCGCATAGATTTCCACCTTACGATTGCAAATGAAAGGACGCTCAGCTATTTAATGAGCTTAGATTGGAGCAGATATGTATGGATTGCATGGTTTTTTTACTCACCTTCTGTGATTTCAGCATGTCACACAGATTGGCAAAGAAATTGCGTTTTCCAAGAAGATTTCGATGAAGCAAAACTGTTTCAGCGGCATTACAAGCGGCAGGGTAGCTGGTTTTTGAGTCTTTCACTAAAATTCGCAAAACAAATTTTTCCATCAGGACATGTTCAAACTTGGAATCGCTGTGCAGTTCAAAATTGTATGTTTTTTAAAGCTGCATACCAATATGAAGAGCCTTTTCAAGGTCAGCTTCCGTGTCAATGTATACATGGCAAATTCCCTCAGCATGTCCTAAAACTGGAACACCTTGCGCTTGGGCAGTAACCTGCCTCACTAGTTGGTTAGAGCCTCGAGGAATAATCAGATCAACCATACCGAGGGTTATAATTTCAGCGACATCCTCCCGAGATGATACCATTTGAACAGCATTTTGACACCCATGAAGAAGTAAAGCCTCTGAGACGACGGACATGAGAGCGTTATTTGTATTTGCAGCTTCGCTTCCTCCCTTCAATACCAGACCATTTCCAGAGGCGATAGCGAGAGAGGCAATCTGCAAATATTATTTTCCTGAAATCACTGCTATATTTGTTTAAAGTTTCGCCGCAAGACATAACATCAAATTTACCTGCGGGAGACAATCTGGTCGTGCTTCAAATATAACCATGAGCAGTCCTATAGGAACGGTGACTTGTTGAAGTTCCAGCCCGTTAGCGAGTAGTGTTTTCCGCACAGTTCTTCCAACAATTTGCTTGGAATCGTTAGCCAACTGCCGCAAGCCTGTCACCCGAAATAAAAATCATGACTGATAGGTAACACACAAATTTGCTCGTGTCGTATAAAAAATTGTGCACGTACCCGCTGCCAAACTTGCTATCTTGGAATCACTAAGTTTAAGACGATCGATTATCGATGATTCAACTTTATCTACTTCTGCCTGTTCCAGATCCCTTTGGTTGGCAACCATTATTTCAGGTGTTTTTGAGATAAGCAAGTCCGCCAAAGAATCAATGATTTCAGATCTCTGAGTGCCAGACAAGTTTTCCAACTGTCGTCCTCCTTGTTTTGCTACATCAAAGAACCATTCCGAACGTCGCATGATGATTATTTAAGATTATTATTAGCTGTTAGCTGAATATGACGGTCAGCCTTACCAACTTCAGCAACAGTCTCCGGAGATCTTGAACCTTGAGCTTGGGTAGTGAAAAGAGTTCCAATTCTTCGCCCTTGCATAACCGTGGTGAGAGCTCCTTCCCTGGATCCATTACAGATTACAACCGGAATGCCTTGATTGAGGGCCCACGTCGCCGCTGAGACCTGGAGATGAGGGTACTTAATATGAAGAAAATACATAAATCAAGGACTTTTAGCCCTTTCGTTGCTCACTGATTTTTCTGGGAAGGTCGTTCCACACAACAACGCGAGTGAAGCTTGCAAGCACGAGTCGATGAACAAATTTTCTTACTCAGGAAACGTCTGTGAAGAAAGTACTTACTTGCCTTACGGGGGAATCCTACCCACTACTCTTAGCCAACTACTCAAAAGAAGATTTTGCAAGCCTACAGAGAAGACGCATAAGGCATACTAGCTATTTTATTTATGCGATTTGCGTTAGAAATCACATTAAAATACGAAACACAACGGATTAACATTTTGAGCTCTGCATAAAATAATGGCAGCTACTACAGGTCGCTTTGTGGGGGAAGGAAATAGTTGAAGTACCTTAGACTGCATCCCTCCAGTACCAACACGTGATCTAGTTCCAAATTTGACTCCTTCATTCATTGCCGGACAGTATGTATGGAGGAGTCTAGAGCCGTCCAGTCCAGGTGGTCCTGTGTACACACCTTCCACATCAGACATTAAAACCATGAGATCTGCTTTGATTTCAGCAGAGAGCAAGGCTGCAAGACTGTCGTTATCATTGACAGTGATGTCCTATTTGAAAAAATGACATGATTTGTTCAAGCAATGAATTGTGCAAATAAAATGATAACATGAAAAAAAACATCATTCCAACCTACCCCTTCAAGGGCATCGTAAACTTGTGGAGGAGCGGCAACAGCATCGTTAGTGTTCACAATTGGAACAATGTTCAATGCTAAAAGCTCCGACATAGTTTGAAAAAGATGTCGCCTTGTGTACTCATCTGCAAAGTCAGCCTTCGTAACGAGTACCTGCAAAATGGAAAAATTTTCAGGTCATATCTGAGAACGCCCTTGAATCCTCATCACTTAAATAAAACATGTTTACCTGTGCGATACGAACACCATATTGTGCAAACATAGCCTCATACAATGACATTAGTCCGGACTGACCTACAGCAGCAGCTGCACGCGGCTCCAGAACAACTTTGCTCCCCTGTGAGTCCAAGTCCAAACATGAGTATCATCAAATCAATCACAGAAGTTTTTAAAGAGTAAAGATCAAAATAACAATAACAGTGATAGCAAAAGATGAGTCGGTGCACGAAGTAAACATTTAAAAAAACCTACTCGGAAGCAATAATATTTATCAAGGTGTCACATTGAAAAACTTTATTCAATTCCAAAGTTCGTTTGAGGCGTCACTCACGTTTGAGGCGTATTGTTCAGCTTGACTACTCTCAAGGTTTTTTGTTCATGGAACATACGAAAAAAAGGCTGGCTTATTCCAGAATGTCATGGAAATAGCCAATGCAAAAAAGTGGCTTAAGTGTGGGGCAAAGTGAAAAAAGTCCTTCATCTATACTGAAAAACCTTGTGCATATTGCTTTCTTTGTCTGCTTTAAGTATATGTCGTGTGCGTAATGTTTGATAAACACGGGTGTGTTTGGTATTTTATGCAAATAGCGACAAATGGTCCAAAAACTAAACTAACGCCGAGTAGGAGAAAATAGGAAACAAGAAAAATAAATGAAAAGGAAAGTTGAGAGAGTAAGATAGTTAAAGGATAGATGACAAGTTTAGAAGAAAAGACTTTGAATAAGGAATGGAGAAAGTAGGATATGGCAAAAAAATTAATTTTTGTAATACTGGGCTCAGTGGGCTCACGTGGACAGAGTGATCCTGGGAATGGAGTGTTTGTCGCATTGACATTGACATCACGAGCTCTTGAGCTAGCTTTTGTTTTCCAAATGCCACGGCGCCGCTTGTAACCATGATCATATCTCGTCCTGCATTTTGTAAAGATGCGACCTTAGCAGTAAACACAAGAAAACAGGATAAAAATTAAATGCTCACTCTTGCCTTATAAGTTTAGGGACAGCTATGATTCGACAGCATACCTGTTCCACAAGTGAAGCGACCCGGCCTAGTGCTAGACCACAATTGTCTTCACGTGTCAAAACGGCACTTCCAACTTTCACAACAATACGCCTAGCCGATGATAACTCGGACCTTGATGTGAGTGCCACTTTACCGGCTCCGAAACCGCTACCGTTGGTTCCAACGACAGGATACTGAAGGTCATATCTACACGAAGACGTTGATACACTTCTGTAGCCGAGCTATATTTGTAAGAAAAACAACACCAATTTAGTATAGAGTAGGGAAATAATTCACAGTACTACAAAAGTAAGGCAGTCTTCTATGGTATGCAATCTCTTACGGTTCTAAACGGCAGTTTTGGTGAGGAGTAGGGCCGTCTGACCAAACACCTGGTGTTTGGAATCAGGCGAAATAAGAGGGGCAAAGCTCGAGATCTCATCGTAATAGAGAAATTTTGTTATCCTTGATTCTTTTTGCTAAGAACTTTTTGAAGTAAACTGCAACTGTATAAAACGTGGAAAACAGCACTTGGAAACAGCACAATATGAATCGTAGCTTATTGCATAATATGAATTAATACTCGTATTTGATTTGGTATTATCACAACCAAAACTTTAAAACGACTGAGTGAAAAACCTGAAGCTGGTATGGATGTGTATACGCCACGAGGATATAAAAAAATCAACACTCGTTCACAACATGCACCGTGACAACCGCACTTTCCTCCTCAGTGTCAGGGACATCAAGGACTGTCAAGAGATCACAATCTAAGGTCGTATTTAATGGGACTTCTGCAGCTTGATCGTGTGAGTATCAGAGGATGCGTCCAGTATTAAAGAGATTAAAAAGCAGAAGACAGTCACAGCGTTTGTGTTCAACTTAATTACATTTTTGTTCATGTTAAAGTTAAGCACGTATGGATTTTTACGCTTATACAAGCTACCACTTTAGCGGTGAGTAGGAAATTAATGCAAAGATATACAAATCGTTGTAGAAAAATATCCACATATCAATACGGGGAGCATATCACCCATTGGAAAACGAGTAAGGTTTTTTTTTCGTACAGGCAGACAATCTATTGTTCCCTGACAAAATTGTACTCAAAAACGCAAATGGCCTTCCTTAAGTGATTACGATGCATACCATTTTTTAAACACTGAGCTCATTTACAAACATGACTTGTGCAATAGGTCATGATTTCAAAGTAGATACGTACCTTGACTGAACGAATATCTCGTGGATGGGAACTGGAAATAATACGGTGTTTCAAAAGGAAGAAAGCACTAACGGTCAGTTTATGTGTGGTGCCTACTAGCTAACACGAGTGAAGAAGGACAGATTAAAGGCCTGCGGATATATGGATGTGCGGAATGCATGCATAATAGTCCATGAATGAATAGACTCATCTGTACCATCTGTATTTTTTTAGCTTGAAAGACACATGCATAGTTAATATACGTTATGACCAAGGTTTAAGTCTTGCTGGAAGACAAAGAGGTTAATTATCTATCAATGACTCATTTATACTGAAATTTACAAATGAAAAGAGAAAAACAGGAAAAATTTGGTATCACAAAGGGTACGTCATGCCAAATGACTGTGTCAAAGCCAAACGGATCCGCCATGAGGGGAAAAACGCCCATCCAAAACTGGGTATGGGCTGCAAGCATAAAACCCTCCTTAAGTTAAATTGCAAGGGCCTGTTGGTTCATGGATTCAAAACAATAAAATTCTTTCAGAGCTCTTTGGTCAATGACACTATTCGTCATAAAGAGTCAAATTATATAAAAGTCTTTCATTCGCGTCATAGTTAGGGTAAGGGGTTAGTGCATACATTAATGTAACGTAAATAAAAACACTCTAACGTTCTAATAAGACTGCATTCTATGACGCTTTTAAAAGATGTGAACAATATTCAAACTTTTAATATCCTAGAATTTTTGTAGTTTTAGTGAAAATTCATTGTGAATGAAGCTCAGTTTAGGTAATATTTAATAAGGACAGAACGTGGATCTGCAAGAGCTATGATTAATATATAACATTTTGCTTGATTTCATAAAACAGATGAATGGAAGTATTGAACTCTACAACAAGAAGGATAACTATGAAGGAAGAGGAATCAATCAGTGAAACTTGAGTTATCATTGATCATTTACACTGAAGTGATTTTGGCAAGCACTCGTATGACAAAACATAGTCACGGAGAAATATCAGTTTTCAGATATGCTTGTAATTTGTGCTCGACTTTGATAAATTTTATGCCAGCATTTATATATATATATAGTCTGGCATTAATTAGTTTGTTTTTGCTTTTGCTCGTATAAAACTGACTCATTTTTATTGATGGCTGCGAATAAGCCTGAAATTACGATATGACAGATAAGCGACAATAACCGCATAATTTTATTTAAAAATGTTCTTAAAATCGCCTTGATTTGGAATTTGTATGCATAAAAAGCATCAATTTTACTTCAAATTGCATAATTCGAAACCAGCTAAATAATATTTAACGATCACGCACGTTCATAAAATGGATGAGATTTGTATGAAAAGTATTCTTTTCGTTTAGTTTCTAGTTAACATTACGTACATGCCCACTGCCCAATGCTTGACTTAAAAAAAAATACGCTGTATTCGAAGGACGAAAGATTTGACGCGTGAAAACTGAAACAGTTGCTTTCAATTTAGTGACATGGTTTAGCTACCCGTGCAAACCTTCAAAATAGCCGATAAGTGGGACAGACGCCAAGTAGATAAGCAAATGATCAGCTTGAGAAGTTAAAGGAAGATTTTGATATGGCTAAACATTTACGCTGTAGTATGTATTCAGCATTCGGTGTATTTTTAGAGGACCGTAAGTATAAAAATTTAGATAGAGTGTGAACCTTCTGTGAGGATGCCTTATTTTTCTTCCAATTTATTCCATTGACTGATTATGCTAACAAATTTGATCTGACCTTTAAACGACACAACCTACCCTCGACTTGCTGTCCAGAGCTATTAGTTATCGGCATTGGCTAGCTGCCACTGTCTTCTTTTAGTCGATCATGTACACATTTATCCCTACTTGGTAGTCTTTTGAAATATTACATTGGTTTTATTAAATGCGTGAACTATGTGCGGGTCAGGGATTGTCTAGCAGAATCCATCTTGTGGTAAAACCTGCTCCATTTACTTCTAGCGATATTAATATTTATAGATGATTCCACCAATACACACAACGCAATCAGCGGATATAGTGTTGAACAGCACTTAACTCTTTCATGATACTTTTTTATGTACAGCGAAACGAGCGTATTGAAGTTTGAACTATGACCTTTATTTTGTACATTCACCGTAACATGTAACATGACTGGGAGTTTTGTACAATGTTAACGTATAAAAAAGGAGGTTATCGAAGTAAAATTAAACTAAATATGTGTCTAATACTACATCCTTAACGTCTACATACAAGTATCAAGCGTACGAAATTGTTACAAATTTATTTACAGATAAAGGGAAAAAGACCTAATCATTAACTTCGGAAAAAAACTAGCCATAAGAAATCAAAGGCAGTGTTTTGGCATCAAAGAAATACGTTCTAAGGCGGCCTCTATGCTGAAATCAGAACAGTAGCGTGGTTTCTTGCAACCCCGTGAGCATTCGTTGCCACACAATAGTAGGTCCCTTGACGCTCGTTAGTTACTGCAATAATCTGGATCCAACTGGTGCTCATTGTTTGTTCAGGGCCTCCACGTACCGTGACCACTACACTTGAGTCGTCTCCTTCAGATTTTAAGGATTTCAAGCATTATTTTTTAGTATTCCTTTCATCCCTTCATGCATCATTAGGGCAATTAAAACCATCCCCTTGAAAATTTTTACCTGGCAAAATTTTCGGAGCTCCACTGGATCCGTGCGGTACAAACTCCCAATGAATTACTGCACCTTTTCAATGAAAATACAAGCGTTAGGTTTACAATTGGAAGTGAACACAGAGACGCATTAAGACTAGACTGGATGCAGTACAAAGATAAAACTTACTTGGAAATCCTCTGACTTCACATGAAAGGGAAGCATCTTCCCCTTCTGACACGGTAATATTTTCTATGGAAGTAGGTATCCACGGGGCTACATGAAGATTTATAGCAAATAAAATTATTATTATTATTATTTTATGCAGTTTTTGTCATTTCACTTGACTCTGGAAATGCTATGTCTTCACCTGAAACACAAGGGCCATAGGAAGCAATAGCAAGTCCAGCACTTTTATAAGCTGCCTCACGAAGTTTGCATTCATTGCTGTAAGTATGGTTATCGTTCCCACATACCAACCGCCTGTCGCGACACTCGCAAAGTGCTTCCCGGGGTTCCTGTTTAGCAAAAACATTCGTTATAAATTTAAGTAAAACAAAGCGCTTCGTTTTGTTTGAACAGTTTGCTTGCTTACATTTGGAGTCAAGTCCTTACGCAAAATGCATGAAAGTCCGTTTGCGCATATTCCAACATCCGGAGTTGTTGGCAGATTGGGAATAGACGAATTATAGCACCTATTCCCCTCTCCACTTCCACAAATGTAGCAACAAGAGCATCTGTCCAAAACCTGCAGATAAACCAGACCGTTTTTACCGAGCTTTTAATTGGCCACCATTGTTAAATTACATTTTATTTCTCACCAGTCCTATTTGACAACTTTTTTCCGTGTAGCTTTTACAAGTGGACATGTCACATTCTCCGCATCCCTCTGGAGGTGGGTCACTGTTCCGCGTTGGCCTTTCCGCTCGTTGTACCGACGATTGGGCCCGTCTCTTGGGCCGAACAGTAGTCGTTTCCTCTGCGACACTTTCCTCGCCCTCGGGTTCTAGCGCTGGCGGCGGCAGTGTGGTTTCCACCGGCGGCCTACGTTTCCGTGCAGCGAGTGATTTTGCTCTTAGCTTGGACCGCGCATTCGTTTGACTTACAGTATCACACACAACTATTGTTACCACAATAGCTAGTACAATAATGATTGTCGCTACTGACACGACTTTTGCCATTTTTCGATTCCTGGGAACAGACCAGAATAGTGGGGAACTGGGTGGTCTTGTCGTTGAGCTGGTTGTAGGATTCAAGGGATAGAGCGTTGGTTGCTGATGAGTCTTTGGCGGCACAAAACTAAATGAACTACTTTGCCAAGAAGATGGCAAGCTTTCCATTACTAACTTACTTTTTCCTTTGACTTATCTAACCCCATTACAACTTGGGCCACATTTTTTCTGCAAGATTACAAGCCCATAGCAAACCTTATCAAAAGAAGAAAAAATATATAAATATTATGAGATGCAGACACAGATCATGGAATGCAGTGCGATAAAAAGCGTATAATCAGAAAAATTAATATAATATGCATACTCTGTTTAATTCGTGATAGGATTAATCTGGAGCTCCAGTTTCCGCGACTGCTTCCGCAGAAATGTTTCAAAAGTGTTGGAAACTCAGCATTTTCATACACCTTTGTCAGTTTTGTTCAGATTGCACCAAGAAAACTACCGTTGTTTGAAAAGGATAACGACCGGAGTGAAGTGTGATGACTTTATCGCTTTGTTTATTTATATTGCCATAAAAAGTAGTACTGTTGAAATAGCAATGCAACCCTTTCGTGGATCATTCATCAAAGACTTTTGTAGACAGTGAAACTGCAGGGGAAACGGTTTTTAGAAGAATTTGGTTGAGACTTTTGTTTATGAGTTTCTGTTTTAAAGATGCCGAAAATGTTGGTTTTTTTAGAATGAGACATATATTAATGGAACAACGACATTGCTGATACTTTTACCAAGGCAAGCTGAAACGGTCTTCAACTTCATTCTGATGTCGAAATCTGTATACCAGGCTACCCCTGTGGTATCTACTATTTTTGGGAAGGCATTTGTGTTGTGATTTATGCAAGATAAACATTTCATTCGTTGAAATGATTTAGTGAGATCTGCACAAAACTGAAGAGGCTGACGGGCTACATGAAAATACTGATAAGTTCCTTTTGACGACTAGTTGAAGAAAACTGCAATCGAAAGATGCTGGATGCATTACACAAATCAATCTCAACTTGGATGATAAATGAAACGAATATCTGGACTGGAAAGTCCCATGCAAAATGAAAGATCGCAAAAAAAAGTAAAAAAAATGTTCATGACATCTCATTAAGAACACATTTAAATCAATATTGTTAAATAATTGGTTTATAAAAAAAGAAATAAGTTCACTGACCCCCGAGGGCAAATGTGAAAAAATAAATTGTTTAACGCTTATCAACAGAGAGCCCAGACTAAACAGGAAAATTTTTACTATTGCAAACTTCTGGAAAAAAGGATGTTGCAGATTTTATGTTGCGCCAATTAATCGCGTTTTTGAATGAGCTCACTTTTGAAAGGTTTTTATTTCTTGTTCCGTGAGAGAGAGAGGATAAATGTAAATGAACAGCTTACTTTTTATTTTTAATTTTTAATGTGAAAATCTTGCAGCGACAAAAATTTAAGCATTTTAATGGTATAAAAATGTATTTTACAAAAAATACACAGCTCAAAATCTATATTGATGAAATGCACAAGACTTCGTATTTTTGCTTCAACTGGTCTTTTGTGTTGAATTACTTCTGGACGCGTAAAAGATCGACAGTGGCCTGTGAGGTCATCGACAACGTATTCATCTCAATTTTGTGTAAATTACTGTTAAGAAATTGACGTTAATAAATTTTTGACTCTATGAAAATTGTTTTGTTGGTTCCAATTTAACGACAATCGTAAAACGTCCCAACGAAAAATACATTCAAAATACATAACTTTCTCATAAACTTAACGACCAGGTTGACATAGAAAGAGTTGACACAAGGAAAATGTGCGTGTGTTTGAAAAAAAAAGAAGATAAACCTAATTTTAAGTTATTGATTGTTTAGTCAGCAGCAGCTTAATTCGTTTCAGGATAATATGATGAATCTTGCGAACAACGCTAAACTATTCAAGAAAGGATGACCAAGAAATTGATCGACAATATGTAACGATCCGATAACATTTAATTCCAGGTTTATACGGAGTAATGATTAACAATTGTCATCACGATATCATCTTTGTTGCAAGTTGCAACTGAGCCTGTGCCACATAAAAGCTTGATCGAGCACCATCACGAGCGCTCCACGGCTTTGCATCGTGGCTATCAATCTCGTCATCGCAAGCATAGTAAAAAAAGAAGCAGGTTTGGTCGACGAAGACGATCCAGCTGTCAGATCATCTGTTCTAGTAAACAGAGGAAAACTCTCACTTTTTAAAACTGTAATTAAATACATCACAGGGCTTGTGACATTTGTGACAGGGCTTGACCAACTGTGGCTCGACCGGATACGGATAAACAAGTAACTCTGTGATTGTTAAATTAAGATGGAGCCTGCAAGGGACACCGGCACCGGAGACCCGGGAGGTGATGAACCGCAAAAGAATATTAATGCTTCTTTGAGTGATACTTCAAAAGCAGGTATGTTGATAACTTGTAATTGTTTCTAAACGTAACTGATTTCGAAACGTTGAGGCTTAAATTAAGACTGATATTTTGTCGATCAGGATTTAATCCAAAGGCTTGGAACGACCCACCGTCTGGATTGTTAGGATCAAAACCTAAGGAAACATCAACCACTCGCACTAAGTTGACAACCCGAGTTGCTTTTCCATTAGACGCTTCCAAGCAGCCAGGTGTGGGCACGGGCCCACTTGCTGCTAATGCACCACCACCCACACAGGGATTCCAACCACCAGTCCTTGGAGGAGTGCCCCCACCGCCTTTGGCTCCGAGCGTTTTCAATCCTAATTCGTCTTCACCTCCTTCGTAGCTTCGTCGCGTACGTTCGTTACAGCACAGCTTTCACATTTCCCGGAAGCTACGTGTGTTCAATGCTCTTCAGTGTTTTCAGATTGATTTCTATCTCGTTGGATTAGCCAATAACAATTTGTACAGTCAGGGACATTAAGAATTCGCTCCATATGCACGATGCAGAAAGTACAATTTAAGCTGGTTGGAGTACTAGAAGTTGTTTTCTAAAAGTCAAAAATAACTTTCTACTAACGCGACATGTCTAGCGGGCATCAATTTATTTCGAAAATTATCGACTGTAGAGGGGCTTTCATATGGTAACCTCGAATCCTAGAAAAAGGTTCTGGCTGACCATGTCACTTAAATAACGATCTTTTTTCTTTAAAAAACAACGTCAAATGCTTGAACCGGACTAAATAGTATTGCCTTAATCTTGCTTACCTTCTTAATGTCTCGTAGATGAATCTGTTTTACGTATTATTCAAATGCGGTTGCAGGCAACCTTATCGTTACTAATGAAATTAATTTTGTGTGGAAGTTACTATAGTTACTAATTTTACGATGAAAATGCTCACTAAATATTTAAGCACCTTTTTAAATGCAATTTTTCCTGTGTACATTATCGTATGTTCGTCTGGTATGGATTATTAACAATAATAAAAATAGATTCACGATTAGGGCTTTCAATATTTAATTGAAAGTGGTAACGGTTAACGTACATATGTATTGCGTGTTTTAATTTCCAAAAAATATTTTCATTGGTTATGAATAAAGTCTAATGCATTTCAATATAAACATGCTATACTTTTACATGAATTTCCATCAGGTTGCATATTATTGCTATAATTTACAGTTTTTTTTTCATATTTTTTCACTGGCATCGTAGTATTTTTTGTTCTCTTGTTTGGAAATTGATTTCATCATTCGAAACATAATCGAAGGAAGCTTAGACATTAGACGGGGTAGATCCATTCCACGGTTTGTGCGTGTACCTCATACCAAAACTTGGGTAGTAAAGAACCTTGAAAAGCAGCAAAACAGTTTTTACGAACCCCTCAGCACCTGGCATAATTAAATGAATCTGAAGAGCAGAACAAAACTCATCCAAAGATTTTTCCTCTGAACCCTAAATCGCAATTTAGCTTCGCTTCGGAGCAAGTATGAGTCAAAGAATTCATTGGACCACCAAGTTTGTAAGTTAGGATTTTTTAAAAAAAGAAGCGATTATTATTGCGTTTATAATTCTTTTTTTTTTTTTTTTGAAAAAAACCTAAACAATTTCCTTTCTCACAGCAGTCCATGCATATACATTTAAGATTATTTTTGTTTTTGCAAAAAAAGGAAACATGTTTCACCAAGGTAGATTATGAGGATAAACTAAACGTTTGGTTTTGTAATAACGCCTCTAGTATAAAAATTTTTCATGAAATTCATTTGAAGCTTACAAATTTTTTGAAGAGCTTTTGAACGCGAATATTTTGATCTGACTCATATCAGAGATCCTTTATCAAACCTTGACCGAACACCGAGAGTGAAACAGCTTAGATTTTTCATAATTTTGTTTTTTTGTAGATTATTACAGAATAAGATGCATAGTCGGGCAATCAAATTTTTGTTTTTTTTGCTTTTGCTTGGTTTGTTCATAAAAGCTTCTATGAAGGCTACACCCAACGTAATACATCCGCCGAACGTCTTGACTTATCAAAAGCCGGAAATAATCTAGAGGAAGTTTCTGCCGAAATATGTTCCTTTATAAACAAGATATAATAGCATAACACACTCGTGCAAAGACCATAATAGGCTCCACGTAATTGCATAAAAAACAATTATGTACCTATTACGCCTTCATTTTTCAGACAATATTTATAGAAGTCAAACCTCGCGGCATTTTTTTTTAAATTCACAATCAAGTTGGTTAAAACTTGACACAGATATTTATTCTCCTTGCAAAGGACAGTTACCATCTCCATGCGCAGCATCTACCTTATAAAATCCAATATGACATATCGTATCCATCAGGGTTCATTTCCTTAGACAATAAAAATGCCTCTCGGATTCACAAACATTCTTTTCTTTTTGTATTTGTTTTGCGTAAAATGAACTTAGCACCTCAACCACCACCGGATTTCATCTATTGACTTGATTGTTTTTCACAGACATCCTTTTACGTAGCAAAACAACTGCAAATGACACCATCCATGGAAAATTACTTTTTTCTCATGTCCTATATTGCAACCTGCATTCCTTTTAACCCTGAAAAATGGTTTACATAACATTCCTCCTTCTGTTTTTACCTGCGTACCAAAACATTCAAGAAAAAAAATCCTATCGACTCGCTTCAAGCTGTGTAAAGTTAACCTGAACAATCGTCGCATTTATTTTCCTTTCCTGTGCTTAAAAGAAAGACTTTTTTTTGTCAAGACGGTGTTCTAATTAATTCAATTCATTCCGTAGCGGACGCATATAAACGTGTGGGCGTGGGTGGTTTTTTTTCTTTTCTTTCAAATCATGGGCTGGGCTGAATAAAAAAATAACAAATGACTCACAATCTCAGCTCACAAACCCAAAAGTCAAACCAAAATGAGCTAAATGCAAAGAAAAAAAAACACATTTTGCAGCCTGTTTTTTATCATAGCAACGTGAAATTTACTACAGCCGTGGCGCAACCAATTCTCCGCACAAGATTTAAAGGGAAAGAAGAACTATGCAGAATTATCTCTGCATATTTTTTTTCTTCTTTTTCAAGAGAAAGACTGCCAGAGTGTAAGGAAGAAAAATAATAATATAAAAAAAGGCATACGGTCAGAGTAGTCAAGTTGAGAATGATGATAGTGATAAAAGAAATCCTAACGCATAAACAATATGTATTCATCCATCCGTTCCATTTCTGAAGAAAGAAAAAGAAAAAAAATGGTATGAAAAAGAGTTAAGCTTTTGAAGAAGTAATACAAGGAGCACAATACCGTTACTTGTGTACTTGCGAGAAGGACTCTGGTCCGAAGAACCTAATAAGAAAAATGCATGTGCATGCATTGAAAATATAATATTATTCAGGTTGTACAGGAGTATGAGCAGTTAGCAGCACAAGTTGAACATTAGCAATTAAAAAAAGAACAGGTATTACACAAGAAGGAAAACTGATGATTTTTCAATAGAGACGAACGAAAAATTGTTTGTGATAGAAAAAAATACATAATCGTAAAAGGACGAGAGAGAGAGAGAGAGAGAATCAGAAACTGACGATGAATATGGTAAGTACAGAGTTGTACCTAAACATGTCATCATGTAAAGGAGACACGTATGCATAATTCTTACGAGCAAAAATGGTGAGATGTTAAGCTATCACACTGTAAACTAACAAGAATTTTGTTCTCTTCTAGTTTGTTTGCAGTTTATAGGGATATTAAATAGGATGGGTTGAAATACTGAAACAATATTGTTTTTGTGTGCTTTTATTACGAAATAAAAGTAGAATAAATTTTAATTCAGGACATTACTAGCAGGTTTGAGCATGGTTGAGATTTTTTCTAATAGACGGAAANAAATTTTAATTCAGGACATTACTAGCAGGTTTGAGCATGGTTGAGATTTTTCTAATAGACGGAAACAAAAACTATTTTTTGTAGAGATATATACAGAGACGGTTTGCCCTTGTCTTTTTATTACTATTGTATAAAAATAATAATAGTTAAAAATAGTATTAAATTTATTTGCAAACAAATAAAAAATGTTCTAAATGATGCAGGTGATGGTGATACCTCGCACATCAAAATACGATGAATTTTTTAAAAAACTTTTAGGGCGAGGTTAGGGCACTATTACTACTACCATGTCTAAATTTATACATTTTACGGACAGGATCTACCTCTTACCTCTTCACTTTAATCCTCTCTTGTTAAATCACTAAACCATTTAATTGCTCTTAAATCATTTTTGAAATAGGGTATTTGTGACAGTTTTATATAAAGTTACATCGTGAAACAAGACATATTCCCACTCTGATGATGAGTCTCATCATGAATGCAATGCCATATCTGCAAGATATATGCAGCCGTGACTGTTTTTTTCTTGCTTAACGCTAACTAATAAAAAAACGATTGTTTAAAAAAATATAAAACAGACTTGTTCGAAGTCAAATTAAAACCCGTAGTTATCATAAAGAATAGTTTTGTGAGCCATTCCAATCGCAGTTTTACAGGATTAGAGCCATCTCACAAACGGCTTCTCATCCAGATTTAGCAAAGAAAAAATATATAGCCATTCATAACCAAGTGCAACCTTCCTTGCACTTTTTCACTAATCCAGATTTAATTTATATTTTCAAATATCTCATTATTTTTATGCATTCATAAAAAAACTACTTCGAAACTTTTCTACCCCCAGCAGCATCAATACCTCTGTCATTGTCTACTACCGTTTTTCTGACTCAGTAGCTCGAGAGTGAGTGACGACGACGAGAAAGAAAACAGAAAACAAATCCTGCCTGCCGTTGTTGAGCCCGTTCAATCTCGTCACATACTCAACATGTTTTCCCCTCTTGTTTCATTCTACATCTTGTAATGTACAGGTATGTAATGCATCTTAAATGATATTATATTTTACCTCTAACTCCTTGCAATGCAGACCATCAAATACCTTATTTTTTTCGCTAATACCTACTCACAGAAAAAAAAGAAAGAAAGGTATTGGATTGGATGTAGCTATTTTGTTTCGTGTATCAAAAGATCTGCATTTAAAAACAGTGTCTAGCTTACCTGTACCTGTGAGAAGTGTACTTACTTACCTGTAAGATGTGCATACTTAATACTTTTTTTTGTTTCTTTTAAAAATGTGATCATGATGATATATGGGAAAGATGAACAGTAAAAAAATATGTATCTTTGGCAGAGAATGTACGTGAAAAAAAATTATTTTAATGATGACATTTGTTGGCACTTGCTCTTGTCTCTCTTCCCCAGTTTTTGTTTTTATTTTGTTTTGATATCAGCCCAGGTGCGAAAAAAATACATATATTAATTAAGACGAAGATGGTTTAAAGGAAGTGTATCATTTTTTGTTTTGTGGTTACAAAAAGGTGGTGTAGCTTAAGAAAGGAAAATAAGACGGATCATGGATGTTCAAATAAAAAAAGTAGTTTGGCGGTGAAGAATGAGGTGTAGTTTAGGTTAAAAGTTAAATGAGGAAAGAGCGGAAGAGCAAACAAAGTTTTTTTGCAACAGTAAACAAAATATAATATGTAAATGAGGGAACTGTGTTTTATTTGTGTAGAGTCAACAGACAACATCTGAGACCACCTGACTGGTATTGACTCTTTTTTTAGGGGATGCGCTCCAGAGCAGCCTTGGAAATTCTTCCGTAGCATGGTAGCGGCGCTAGGGGAGCGCGAGAGGGGAAAAAATAAAAAAATAAAAAAGGGGAGCTAAAAATTTGGGCGCCGACAGGCGCCCAAAATCTTCGCTCCCCTTTCCGTTTTCCGTCGTCATTGCGGTTTAAAAAATATGTCAAGTCACATAAATTTTGCATTTATACATTCAGGGAGCGCTCCCTTCGAGCTTTTTTAAACGTATGCAATGTTGTAAGACAAAATGAAGGATACCAAAAATTTTAGCTCTTCTCCTAAATTTCCGTTATTAGACGCTCCTTTTGTAGGAGTGAGTTGGTGAGTGCCAACATGGTGTTATGTAAAATTTTGCTTCTGAATAGCAACTGCATAGGCGGTCTACCCTGATGCGCTCCTTCTTAAACACT